>OY986436.1:109717674-109798612 GCA_963920525.1 Dichetophora obliterata | reverse complement strand
TATTATATTTTATATTTATATTTATATTTATATTTATATTTATATTTATATTTATATTTATATTTATATTTATATTTATATTTTTATTTATATTTATATTTATATTTATATTTATATTTATATTTATATTTATATTTATATTTATATTTATATTTATATTTATATTTTATATTTATATTTATATTTATATTTATATTTATATTTATATTTATATTTATATTTATATTTATATTTATATTTATATTTATATTTTATATTTATATTTATATTTATATTTATATTTATATTTATATTTATATTATATTTATATTTATATTTATATTTATATTTATATTTATATTTATATTTATATTTATATTTATATTTATATTTATATTTATATTTATATTTATATTTATATTTATATTTATATTTATATTTTATATTTTATATTTATATTTATATTTATATTTATATTTATATTTATATTTATATTTATATTTATATTTATATTTATATATTTATATTTATATTATATTATTTATATTTATATTTATATTTATATTTAATTTATTTATATTTATATTTATATTTATATTTATATTTATATTTATATTTATATTTATATTTATATTTATATTTATATTTATATTTATTATTTATATTATATTTATATTTATATTTATATTTATATTTATATTTATATTTATATTATATTTATATTTATTATATTTATATTTATATTTATATTTATATTTATATTTATATTTATATTTATATTTATATTTTATATTTATATTTATATTTATATTTATATTATATTTATATTTATATTTATATTTATATTTATATTTATATTTATATTTATATTTATATTTATATTTATATTATATTTATATTTATATTAATATTATATTTTAAATTTATATTTATATTTATATTTATATTTATATTTATATTTATATTTATATTTATATTTATATTTATATTTATATTTATATTTATATTTATATTTAATATTTTATATTTATATTTATATTTTATATTTATATTTATATTTATATTTATATTTTATATTTATATTATAGATTTATATTTATATTTATATTTATATTTATATTTATATTTATATTTATAATTATATTTATATTTATATTTATATTTATTTATATTTATATTTATAATTATATTTATATTTATATTTATATTTATATTTATATTTATATTTATATTTATATTTATATTTATATTTATATTTATATTTATATTTATATTTATATTATATTTATATTTATATTTATATTTATATTTATATTTATATTTATTTATATTTATATTTATATTTATATTTATATTTATATTTATATTTATATTTATATTTATATTTATATTTATATTTATATTTATATTTATATTTATATTTATATTTATATTTATATTTATATTTATATTTATATTTAATATTTATATTTATATTTATATTTATATTTATATTTATATTTATATTTATATTTATATTTATATTTATATTTATATTTATATTTATATTTATATTTATATTTATATTTATATTTATATTTATATTTATATTTATATTTATATTTATATTTATATTTATATTTATATTTATATTTATATTTATATTTATATTTATATTTATATTTATATTATATTTATATTTATATTTATATTTATATTTATATTTATATTTATATTTATATTTATATTTATATTTATATTTATATTTATATTTATATTTATATTTATATTTATATTTATATTTATATTTATATTTATATTTATATTTATATTTATATTTATATTTATATTTATATTTATATTTATATTTATATTTATATTTTATATTTATATTTATATTTATATTTATATTTATATTTATATTTATTTTTATATTTATTATTTTATATTTATATTTATATTTATATTTATATTTATATTTATATTTATATTTATATTTATATTATATTATATTTATATTTATATTTATATTTATTTATATTTATATTTATATTTATATTTATTTATATTTATATTTATATTTATATTTATATTTATATTATATTTATATTTATATTTATATTTATATTTATTATATTATATTATATTTATATTTATATTTATATTTATATTTATATTATATTTATATTTATATTTATATTTATATTTATATTTATATTTATATTTATATTTATATTTATATTTATATTATATTTATATTTATATTTATATTTATATTTATATTTATATTTATATTTATATTTATATTTATATTTATATTTATATTTATATTTATATTTATATTTATATTATATTATATTTATATTTATATTTATATTTATATTTTATTATATTTATATTTATATTATATTTATATTTATATTTATATTTATATTTATATTATATTTATATTTATATTTATATTTATATTTATATTTATATTTATATTTATATTTATATTTATATTTATATTTATATTTATATTATATTTATATTTATATTTATATTTATATTTATATTTATATTTATATTTATATTTATATTTATATTTATATTTATATTTATATTTATATTTATATTTATATTTATATTTATATTTATATTTATATTTATATTATATTTATATTTATATTATATTTATATTTATATTTATATTTATATTTATATTTATATTTATATTTATATTTATATTTATATTTATATTTATATTTATATTTATATTTATATTTATATTTATATTTTATATTTATATTTATATTTATATTTATATTTATTTTATATTTATATTTATATTTATATTTATATTTATATTTATTTATATTTATATTTATATTTATATTTATATTTATATTTTATATTTATATTTATATTTATATTTATATTTATTTATATTTATATTTATATTTATATTTATATTTATATTTATATTTATTTATATTTATATTTATATTTATATTTATATTTATATTTATATTTATATTTATATTTATATTTATATTTATATTTATATTTATATTTATATTTATATTTATATTTATTATTTTATATTTATATTTATATTTATATTTATATTTATATTTATATTTATATTTATATTTATATTATATTTATATTATATTTATATTTATATTTATATTTATATTTATATTTATATTTATATTATATTTATATTTATATTTATATTTATATTTATATTTATATTTATATTTATATTTATATTTATATTTATATTTATATTTATATTTATATTTATATTTATATTTATATTTATATTTATATTTATATTTATATTTATATTTATATTTATATTTATATTTATATTTATATTTATATTTATATTATATTTATATTTATATTTATATTTATTTTATATTATATTATATTTATATTTATATTTATATTTATATTTATATTTATATTTATATTTATATTTATATTATTTTATATTTATATTTATATTTATATTTATATTTATATTATATTATTTATATTTATATTTATATTTATATTTATATTTATATTATATTTATATTTATATTTATATTTATATTTATATTTATATTTATATTTATATTTATATTTATATTTATATTTATATTATATATTTATATTTTATATTTATATTTATATTTATATTTATATTTATATTTATATTTATATTTATATTTATATTTATATTTATATTTATATTTATATTTATATTTATATTATATTTATATTTATATTTATATTTATATTATATTTATATTTATATTTATTTATATTATATTTATATTTATATTTTATTTTATATTTATATTTATATTTATATTTATATTTATATTTATATTTATATTTATATTTATATTTATATTTATATTTATATTTTATATTTATATTTATATTTATATATTTATATTATATTTATATTATATTTATATTTATATTTATTTATATTTATATTTATATTTTATTTATATTTATATTTATATTTATATTATATTTATATTTATATTTATATTTATATTTATATTTATATTTATATTTATATTTATATTTATATTTATATTTATATTTATATTTATATTTATATTATATTATTTATATTTATATTTATATTTATATTTATATTTATATTTATATTTATATTTATATTTATATTTATATTTATTATATTTATATTTATATTTATATTTATATTTATATTTATATTTATATTTATATTTATATTTATATTTATATTTATATTTATATTATATTATATTTATATTTATATTTATATTTATATTTATATTTATATTTATATTTATATTTATATTTATATTTATATTTATATTTATATTTATATTTATATTTATATTTATATTTATATTTATATTTATTTATATTTTATATTTATATTTATATTTATATTATATTTATATTTATATTTATTATTTATATTTATATTTATATTTATATTTATATTTATATTTATTATTTATATTTATATTTATATTTATTATATTTATATTTATATTTATTTATATTTATATTTATATTTATATTTATATTTATATTTATATTTATATTTATATTTATATTTATATTTATATTTATATTTATATTTATATTTATATTTATATTTATATTATATTTATATTTATATTTATATTTATATTTATATTTATATTTATATTTTATATTTATATTTATATTTATATTTATATTTATATTTATATTTATATTTATATTTATATTTATATTTATATTTATATTATATTTATATTTATATTTATATTTATATTTATATTTATATTTATATTTATATTTATATTTATATTTATATTTATATTTATATTTATATTTATATTTATATTTATATTTATATTTATATTTATATTTATATTTATATTTATATTTATATTTATATTTTATTTTATATTTATATTTATATTTATATTTATATTTATATTTATATTTATATTTATATTTATATTTATATTTATATTTATATTATATTTATATTTATATTTATATTTATATTTATATTTATATTTATATTTATATTTATATTTATATTATATTTATATTTATATTTATATTTATATTTATATTTATATTTATATTTATATTTATATTTATATTTATATTTATTTATATTTATATTTATATTTATATTTATATTTATATTTATATTTATATTATATTTATATTTATATTTATATTTATATTTATATTTATATTTATATTTATATTTATATTTATATTTATATTATATTTATATTTATATTTATATTTATATTTATATTTATATTTATATTTATATTTATATTTATATTTATATTTATATTTATATTTATATTTATATTTATATTATATTTATTTATATTTATATTTATATTTATATTTATATTTATATTTATATTATATTATATATATTTATATTTATATTTATATTTATATTTATATTTATATTTATATTTATATTTATATTTTATATTTATATTTATATTTATATTTATATTTATATTTATATTTATATTTATATTTATATTTATATTTATATTTATATTTATTTATATTTATATTTATATTTATATTTTATATTTATATTTATATTTATATTTATATTTATATTTATATTTATATTTATATTTATATTTATATTATATTTATATTTATATTTATATTTATATTTATATTTATATTATATTTATATTTATATTTATATTATATTTATATTTATATTATATTTATATTTATATTATTTATATTTATATTTATATTTATATTTATATTTATATTTATATTTATATTTATATTTATATTTATATTTATATTTATATTTATATTTATATTTATATTTATATTTATATTTATATTTATATTTATATTTATATTTATATTTATATTATATTTATATTTATATTTATATTTTATTTATATTTATATTTTATATTTATATTTATATTTATATTTATATTTATATTTATATTTATATTTATATTTTATATTTATTTATATTTATATTTATATTTATATTTATATTTATATTTATATTTATATTTATATTTATATTTATATTTATATTTATATTTATATTTATATTTATATTTATATTTATATTATATTTATATTTATATTTATATTTATATTTATATTTATATTTATATTATATTTATATTTATATTTATATTATATTTTATATTTATATTTATATTTATATTTATATTTATATTTATATTTATATTTATATTTATATTTATATTATATTTATATTTATATTTATATTTATATTATATTATATTTATATTTATATTTATATTTATATTTATATTTATATTTATATTTATATTTATATTTATATTTATATTTATATTTATATTTATATTTATATTTATATTTATATTTATATTTATATTTATATTTAATTATATTTATATTTATATTATATTTATATTTATATTTATATTTATATTTATATTTATATTTATATATTTATATTTATATTTATATTTATATTTATATTTATATTTATATTTATATTTATATTTTATATTTATATTTATATTTATATTTATATTTATATTTATATTTATATTTATATTTATATTTATTATATTTATATTTATATATTTTATATTTATATTTATATTTATATTTATATTTATATTTATATTTATATTTATATTTATATTTATATTTATATTTATATTTATATTTATATTTATATTTATATTTATATTTATATTTATATTTATATTTATATTTATATTTATATTTATATTTATATTTATATTTATATTTATATTTATATTTATATTTATATTTATATTTATATTTATATTTATATTTATATTTATATTTATATTTATATTTATATTTATATTTATATTTATATTTATATTTATATTTATATTTATATTTATATTTATATTTTATTTATATTTATATTTATATTTATATTTATATTTATATTTATATTTATATTTATATTTATATTTATATTTATATTTATATTTATATTTATATTTATATTTATATTTATATTTATATTTATATTTATATTTATATTTATATTTATATTTATATTTATATTTATATTTATATTTATATTATTTATATTTATATTTATATTTATATTATATTTATATTTATATTTATATTTATATTTATATTTATATTTATATTTATATTTATATTTATATTTATATTTATATTTATATTTATATTTATATTTATATTTATATTTATATTTATATTTATATTTATATTTATATTTATATTATATTTATATTTATATTTATATTTATATTTATATTTATATTTATATTTATATTTATATTTATATTTATATTTATATTATATTTATTATATTTATTATATTTATATTTATATTTATATTTATATTATATTTATATTTATATTTATATTTATATTTATATTTATATTTATATTTATATTTATATTTATATTTATATTTATATTTATATTTATATTTATATTTATATTATATTTATATTTATATTTATATTTATATTTATATTTATATTTATATTTATATTTATATTTATATTTATATTTATATTTATATTTATATTTATATTTATATTTATATTTATATTTATATTTATATTTATATTTATATTTATATTTATATTATATTTATATTTATATTTATATTATATTATATTTATATTTATATTTATATTTATATTTATATTTATATTTATATTTATATTTATATTTATATTTATATTTATATTATATTTATATTATATTTATATTTATATTTATATTTATATTTATATTTATATTTATATTTATATTTATATTTATATTTATATTTATATTATATTTATATTTATATTTATATTTATATTTATATTTATATTTATATTTATATTTTATATTTATATTTATATTTATATTTATATTTATATTTATATTTATATTTATATTTATTATATTTATATTTATATTTTATATTTATATTTATATTTATATTTATATTTATATTTATATTTTATTATATTTATATTTATATTTATATTTATATTTATATTTATATTTATATTTATATTTATATTTATATTTATATTTATATTTATATTTATATTTATATTTATATTTATATTTATATTTATATTTATATTTATATTTATATTTATATTTATATTTATATTTATATTTATATTTATATTTATATTTATATTTATATTTATATTTATATTTATATTTATATTATATTATATTTATATTTATATTTATATTTATATTTATATTTATATTTATATTTATATTTATATTTATATTTTATATTTATATTTATATTTATATTTATATTTATATTTATATTTATATTATATTTATATTTATATTTATATTTATATTTATATTTATATTATATTTATATTTATATTTATATTTATATTTATATTTATATTTATATTTATATTTATATTTATATTTATATTTATATTTATATTTATATTTATATTATTTATATTTATATTTATATTTATATTTATATTTATATTTATATTTATATTTATATTTATATTATATTATATTTATATTTATATTTATATTTATATTTATATTTATATTTATATTTATATTTATATTATATTTATATTTATTTATATTTATATTTATATTTATATTTATATTATATTTATATTTATATTTATATTTATATTTATATTTATATTTATATTTATATTTATATTATATTTATATTTATATTTATATTTATATTTATATTTATATTTATATTTATATTATATTATATTTATATTTATATTTATATTTATATTTATATTTATATTTATATTTATATTTATATTTATATTTATATTTATATTTATATTATATTTATATTTATATTTATTTATATTTATATTTATATTTATATTTATATTTATATTTATATTTATATTTATATTTATATTTATATTTATATTTATATTTATATTTATATTTATATTTATATTTATATTTTATTTATATTTATATTTATATTTATATTTATATTATATTTATATTATATTTATATTTATATTTATATTTATATTTATATTTTATATTTATATTTATATTTATATTTATATTATATTTATTTTATATTTATATTTATATTTATATTTATATTTATATTTATATTTATATTTATATTTATTTATTTATATTTATATTTATATTTATATTTATATTTATATTTATTTTATATTTATATTTATATTTATATTTATATTTATATTTATATTTTATATTTATATTTATATTTATATTTATATTTATATTTATATTTATATTTATATTTATATTTATATTTATATTTATATTTATATTTATATTTATATTTATATTTATATTTATATTTATATTTATATTTATATTTATATTTATATTTATATTTATATTTATATTTATATTTATTATATTTATATTATATTTATATTTATATTTTATATTTATATTTATATTATATTATTTATATTTATATTTATATTTATATTTATATTTATATTTATATTTATATTTATATTTATATTTATATTTATATTTATATTTATATTTATATTTATATTTATATTTATATTTATATTTATATTTATTTATATTTATATTTATATTTATATTTATATTTATATTTATATTTATATTTATATTTATTTATATTTATATTTATATTTATATTTATATTTATATTTATATTTATATTTATATTTATATTTATATTTATATTTATATTTATTATTTATATTTATATTTATATTTATATTTATATTTATATTTATATTTATATTTATATTTATATTTATATTTATATTTATATTTATATTTATATTTTATATTTATATTTATATTTATATTATATTTATATTTATATTTTATTTATATTTATATTTATATTTATATTTATATTTATATTTATATTTATTTTTATATTTATATTTATATTTATATTTATATTTATATTTATATTTATATTTATATTTATATTTATTTATATTTATATTTATATTTATATTTATATTTATATTATATTTATATTTATATTTATATTTATATTTATATTTATATTTATATTTATATTTATATTATATTTATATTTATATTTATATTTATATTTATATTATATTTATATTTTATATTATATTTATTTTATATTTATATTTATATTTATATTATATTATATTTATATTTATATTTATATTTATATTTATATTTATATTTATATTTATATTTATTTTTATATTTATATTTATATTTATATTTATATTTATATTTATATTATTTATATTTATATTTATATTTATATTTATATTTATATTTATATTTATATTTATATTTATATTTATATTTATATTTATATTTATATTTATATTTATATTATATTTATATTTATATTTATATTTATATTATTTTATATTTATATTTATATTTATATTTATATTTATATTTATATTTATATTTATATTTATATTTATATTTATATTTATATTATATTTATATTTATATTTATATTTATATTTATATTTATATTTATTATATTTATATTTATATTTATATTTATATTTATATTTATTTATATTTATATTTATATTTATATTTATATTTATATTATTTATATTATTTTATATTTATATTTATATTTATATTTATATTTATATTTATATTTATATTTATATTTATATTTATATTTATATTTATATTTATATTTATATTTATATTTATATTTATATTTATATTTATATTTATATTTATATTTATATTTATATTTATATTTTATATTTATATTTATATTTATATTTATATTTATATTTATTTATATTTATATTTATATTTATATTTATATTATATTTATATTTATATTTATATTTATATTTATTTTATATTTATATTTATATTATTTATATTTATATTTCGAGTGTGCGACACAAATTTCAACATTTACGAAGAACTATTGGAACTAGTACCGATGCATGGCACTACTACAGGAGAAGATATATTTATTTGCGTTTATGAACTTCTGCAAAAATACAATTTACCTCTGTCGAAATTGATTTCTGTAGCAACAGATGGAGCTCCTTCAATGACTGGCAAAACTAACGGTTTTGTGGCATTACTTCAGAAAAAAAATAAGTGGAATATATGATGGGAACAAGATTCATCATATCCACTGCATTATTCATCAGGAAGTATTATGTACGAAAGTAATTAAAATGGAAAATGTGTTGAAGCCTATAAAAAAAATTATCAATTTCATAAGATCTCGAGGCTTAAATCAACGACAGTTCTCTAGATTTCTAACTGAATTAGAAAGCAAATATTCTGGTTTGTCATACTATACCGAGGTGCGTTGGTTATCATGCTCCAAGGTTCTTAAACAATTTTGGGTTTTCTGATTCAGTGTGGTTGCAAGATCTGTCCTTCATGGTTGATATAACGAAACACTTATCCGATTTAAATTTGAAACTGCAGGGAAAGGATCAGATGGTAATGATCACATGTGTGACCAAGTTAATGCATTCAAATGTAAACTAGTTCTTTGGGAAAGGCAGTTGAAAAATGAAAATTTAATGCATTTTCATACATGCAACATGTATAAATCCAGCTTAGGTGTTACTGCATCCTATAAAAAATACGCGGACAAAATTTTAAGCATAAGATCTGAATTTGAAACAAGGTTTGCTGATTTCAAATCGTTGGAAGACAAGTTTTCGTTGTTTTCTTCTATTTTCTCAATAAATATAGAATCAGTACCTAACCATATGCAAATGGAGGTTATCGAGATACAGTGTTATTCTAATTTAAAGGCGAAATACATCGAAGTTGGAGTGCCTGAATTTTACAAATATTTGCCTGCCAGATTTGAAACCATTCGAAATTTCGCATGTGAAATTATGTCCATGTTTGGAAGTACTTATCGTTGCGAACAATTATTTTCTCTTATGAAAGGAAACAAGTCTCCACTCAGATCCAGAATTACTGATAGTCATCTCGGGTCGGTTTTAAAATTAATCACTGCGAATAAGATTGCTCCCGAAATAGGAAAGATGGTTACAGGGAAAAGGTGCCAAATATCTGGGAAAAAATATTAATTTTACATTTTTTTCTACTTTTCAAAATAAATCTATGTATGTATATATTTTATTTTTATTTTTTGTGGCCCACATAATCTTTTAAATTTTTTATTTGGCCCTCGTTATGCTTTGAGTTTGACACCCTTGATCTACACTGACCCAACGAAACGGTACAGTATCAAATTTTAAAGACAGACTACTAATTTAACATCAGAATTAAATAATATACAAATCAATGAATTACCTCCCGATAGTAACGTTCAACAAAGAGATCTAATCATGAAAATAAATGAATCATATGCATTGACAATTTTTAAAAATGGACTGAATGATGACCTTAAGAACACAATTTTTGCAGCTCAACCAAAAACATTAATTGACGCCACAAATCTAGCCTCAGAACTCGAAAACAATGTAAGCATAAATAATCAATTAATGTATTTTAGAACAAACAACAGACAACACAATAACAACTTTAACAACTCATACAGAGAACACCGACATAATATATCAAATAACTACAACAACAGACAACAACATAATCGAAACAACAGTAGCTACAACACAAGAACACAATATAACAAAAATAATAACAACAACAACAATCGACAACAAAATAACAATAATGGAAATACACATTTCGTTCAACGAGTACCTTATTCAAATAACCAGAATCAGCATAATAGCAACAACAATAGCAGAAACAATAATTTCCAAAATAGCAACAATAACAATAAAAGAACATCAAATTACAGAAACCAAAACAGAAACAACAGAATGTATGTCATGACGACAACATTCTGGGAAACGAGGAATGCTCGGAGATCAACATAGAGGATCTTCCGGGACAGCAAAACTAAAAATATATAATATATCGGATAAAAACACAAATTATATTATAGCAAAATGTAAAAATTCTAAACAAAACCTTACTTTTTTAATTGACACAGGAGCAGACATTTCTATCTGTAAACTTGAAAATATAGCGCAAGAAACATTAATAAACAAAGACATTAAATGTAAACTAACAGGAATAACAAAAGAAGAAACTTTAACACTAGGATCTGTACAACTAAAACTAGATTTTCAATGTGACATTGTAGAACATTTTTTCCATGCGATAGAACAAGACTTCCCAATTTACACAGACGGAATTATAGGACGAGACTTTTTAACTAAATATATATGTAAAATTGACTATGAAACACAAACACTAACAATAATACTAGGCAATACTGACGTAGTAACACCTTTATACATCAATAAAAATGCATTCAATATTATTCAAATACCACCCAGAACAGAAATTATAACTCCAATAAATTTAGATTTAGATCAGGATAGTGTAATATTAAATGAAGAAATTCAGACAGGAGTATTCATAGCAAATTCTATAGTTCCATCAAAAGATATATGTCATTTAAAAATACTAAACACAACAGAAACAGAAATAAAAATAAGTAATATACAACCAAAATTAATACCAATAGCAAATTATTTCTATTTTAAACATTACAAACAAAAAGATGAAATTAGATTCCAAAAAGTTTTGAAAGAACTATACATAGGGACAAAACATCCACTTATAAATATATTCAGACAATATCAAAATATATTTAATTTAAAAGAGGAACAATTATCAATAAACAATTTCTATACACAGAAGTTATCAACAATAAATGATACACCAACATACATAAAAAATTATAGATTACCGTACACTCAAAACAAAGAAATTCATGAACAAGTTCAAGAACTAACAAATAACGATATAATTGAACCATCAACAAGCCCATACAATTCACCACTTCTACTTGTACCAAAGAAAAGCACTGACGACACAAAGAAATGGCGTTTAGTAGTCCACTTTAGAAAACTAAATGAAAAAAAAGTAAATGACAAATTTCCATTGACAAGAATAGAAGATGTCTTAGATAAACTCGGTAGAGCAAAGTACTTTTCCACACTCGACATGACGAGTTCTTTTCACCAGATTCCTTTAGACAAAAATTCAAGACCTCTCACAGCTTTTTCAACCAACGATGGTCATTACCAATTCAAAAGATTACCATTTGGTCCTAAAAGATTACCAAGTCTCGTCCTATATTTGGATGCAGTCTCCAACACCACAATAGCAATCTTACAAAAGTTTTTGAAAGATTATCAAATTATAATCTAAAATTGAACGCATATAAGTGCAAATTTTTACAACCAGAAGTAGTTTATCTAGGCCATTTAATTACATAAAACGGTATTAAAACTGACCCAGCAAAGTACCATAAGATAAAAACCTACCCTATTCCCTCTAATGCAGACGAAGTACGTAGATTTGTTGCTTTTTGAAATTACTATAGAAGATTTATACAAAACTTTGCTGAAATCGCACAATGTTTAAATGCATTACTAAAGAAAAACCAAACTTTTAATTGGACTAAACAGTGCCAGACAGCTTTTGAACTCTTGAAAGAAAAATTAATAGAACCACCTATTTTACAATATCCTGACTTTTCAAAACCTTTTATTCTCACGACTGATGCTTCAAATTTTGCGTTAGGAGCAGTACTATCACAAGGCGAAATAGGACAAGACCTTCCTATATCCTACGCAAGCAGAACTTTACAAAAACACGACATAAATAAACCAATAATAGAAAAGGAAATTAGCTATACACTGGGGTATAATTTCTTTAAACCTTACCTATACGGAAACAGATTCATGGTTGTAACGGATCATATACCTTTAGTTTCATTATTTAGTCACAAGAATCCATCATCAAAAATGACCAGAATCAGACTCGACCTATCTGATTATGATTTTACAATAGTATTTAAACAAGGTAAAATAAATACAAATGCTGACGCGCTATCGCGAATAAAGATAGATTCAGATATTTTAAAAACAATGATGAAAATGCATCTCAACAGGAGCGTCATGAACTCTTTATATGGGATTGCACATCAATTAGCAATATAAAAAACGTACGTAAATTAAAATTTGAAATCAGCGATAAAAATATGAATATGAATAAAAATGATACTAGTATCCAAATAACAAATGATATTGTGCACGTGCGATGTAGCGATAAATCGACGAATCCAGATTCGACTTCGATGAAGCTATCATCAAGAATAAATATAAATAATAAAGATATGCATGCAAGATCTTATGATAATTCAGCGACTCTAGAGCCGATCCAGAAGAAATTAGTATCTAAAATAAATAAATTAAATAGATTAGACTAGCGCTAGATGAGGAAAATCAAATATTTGAAATTATGCATAAAGAAGAATTCAAGAAAATATATAATATGCTGCAGCAGAAGAGTAATAAAAATAATAAAGAACCGCTAAAAATTATAATATTTCAACCCCCTAAAAAGATTACAAACAAATCCATGCAACACAAAATAATTCAACAATACCATGACACACCACAAGGAGGACACGTAGGTATTAGAAAGACTATCCTTAAACTAAAACAACGCTATGTGTGGAAACATATGCGCCAGATGGTGAAAAATTACACAAATAAATGTGAATAATGCGCTCATAACAAACAAACAAGACACATAAAAGAAAAAAATGACAATTACCGACACTCCAAATACAAGTTTCGAAACAATAGCAATTGACATGGTCGGACCATTAAAAATTTCAAACGGGTATAGATACATACTGACTATGCAATGTGAACTGACAAAGTTCGTTATTGCACACCCAATAGAGAAAAAAGATGTAAAAACAATAGCCCAAACACTAGTAGAACAGTTAATTTTAAAATACGGATTTTTCCAAAAATTAAAATCTGACAGAGGTACAGAGTTCGCGAATGAACTATTAAAAAACGTTTGCGACATACTTAAAATAACACAAGTTTTCTCAGCACCTTATCATCACGAAACGATAGGAGCTCTCGAAAGAAATCACAGAGTACTTAATGAATATCTTCTTTCTTTCGCTGATGATTATGAATGGGATAAATGGATTAGTTATTACACATTCGCATATAATACAACGCCACATACTGATACAGCTACTCACCATATGAACTGATTTTTGGTAAATTACCAAAAATTTCGAATGATTTAACTAAAGAAAACAAACCAGTTTACAACTTAGAAAACTATGCAAACGAATTAAAAATAAGACTTAGAAATTCCATTAATAAAGCAAAAGAATTAATAAAAACTGTAAAAAACAAACGTAAAATTGCTTACGACAAAAATGTAAATATATCAGATTTTCAAGAAGGAGATCGTGTACTTGTTAAATTAGAAACTAGGAAAAAATCTCAAAGTCCATACCACGGACCGTATAAAATAATCCATAGAGAAGGTGTAAATTCTCTTATTGAAATAAATAATAAGCATAAGAAATTTCACAATAATATGTTAAAAAGTTATAAAAACTAATAATTAGAATCAACTATAATTTTTTCAATTGACATTGTTCGAAAAAAAAACAACTTAAATTTATCTTACTTTCAAAAATTATTTTAATTAATATAACTTTTAAATATTAAAATTTAAGAATGCGCATAACTTTAAGTAAAATTTAACCATATACTAAATCAAATAAATCATACTACCAAATAAGTTAAGCATAACAATTATTACATTATAACATATTATACCAACTCTTAGTATATAAAAAACCTTATTAAAGAAATAGAATTACATACACATCTTTTGAATCTAAATATAATAAAAATTATTTAATACTATAAACATATCCTTTTTCCAAAACTCCAAAATCTTAAAAATTCATCTTTGAAAGTAAATTTTCGCTTAAGGGTGAGGGTGTAGTGTACTTACATATGCACACACTTTACAATTCAAACGACCACCCAAAAAGACCTTCACTTTAATGATCTACAATTGTCTAACATGTGGCAATAGTAAAAAGATAAAACAGCAACAGAATATGTTGACAATTTTCCTAATTTTTAAACACATAAAAAAACCTAAAAGTAAACACAATAAATTGCAGCGAGAATTCTGACGAAATGCATTTAGCACCCTTTCAGCTTGTACCGCTAGACGCCGCACAAACTGAAGTACGATCGAGAAAGTTGTGTTACAAGTGCATTGCACAGAAAAACACAACACAGCAACAACAGGCGAGGTTTTGAACGAGTGCCTTTGACACTTTAAAATCAAGGCCATGAATTTGAGCCAACCAATTAATGTGTTTGAAAATGTTGAAATTGAGGAGAAAATAATAAAGGTTATTAAACTATAAGTGATTGGTCAATTATCGATTCTTAAAAATATATTTAAAAATATTGGCATTAAAGGAGGAGTCTTGGAAATAGTGGTAAAATATTTTAAGGAAAAATACGTGTAAAAATAGTTTATGAGCCATATACTTTGAAAATAAAAGGCAGAATTTATCTGAGAATAAAACTTGGCACACCAGCCGAAATTAGAATCGTTTAAATTTTCAAACCAAGCTTGGCTATCTAGCCAGACAATCTTGAGCGTTGGTGCGCTCTCAAAAAACACCAAAGTAACATTCCGATTAGGCATCGAAATCTTTCTTTGAATTACAAAATCTAATAGTGTAGTATTACCTCCACAATGTTCTTAATTCTTAAGTTGTTAATTCTACGAAGTTTCTTAGATTCATTGCCTATTTTATACTTGTTATGTGCATGTTAATTGCATAAATTTCTGCTTGTATTTATAATAATTTTTTACTACTTTTAAAATGACAAATTACCTCATTTAACATTTTCAGTTTTAACCAATGTCACTTCTGTCTTGTATGCATGCATCCCTTGTGGTGAAATCTGATCCTCGTTGGCCTGCTACTGCTTGGTGTGTGGTGTCTATTACTTTTGGTCATCTTCTTGTTTCTCCTGTTGTTTTTATTTCTCCCCCCCCCCCCCCCGTTGTCCATCGGTGTGCCGAACAAATGTCACGGCGTGTTTTAATTCTTTCATTGGTACAAGGATTTTTCTTTCGTACAATAGTGCCATTTTGGTCTGTTCTGCTGTGTCCACGGTGTGGTCTTATATCATGTATCTTGACTTATAATTGAAGTTCTTGTCCATTTATGTTGAATGAAATTTTGTTGTATTTTATATCAACATTTTGAGTTCTAATTTAATTTGTTTTTATTTTCTTCTGTCTCTCTCGCTTAAAGAAATGTGATCTATTGTTGGTTGATATAGTTGTGCGGTGGGTTCTTGGACCCCCTATCAGCCTTACTGTATTCCACTCGCTTATAAAGTCGCTTCCTCTCTTCCTTCGCAGTATGCTTCACAGAAAAACTGCCAGCATATATTTGAAAAATGTTAAAAAAACATAATTTCAAATTGTTGCGATACGTCTAACATTTTTACTTAATTAAAATAATGTACTGCAAACCTGCACTTCTGTTCCATTTTACTGTGTCTTTTTAACGTTGACTCAGAACTGTTGACATTTTTAAACTAATGCCGTTCCTTGTTTATTGTAGCTTCTTCTCGCTGCCTATCATCTTTCCGGTTAAAACTCCATTATAATTACTTGTTGTACGTGACCTCGTATCAGAATGCAAAAATAAGGTTGTATTTGTCCACTTTCGGCTTTAGTCTTATAATTTCGTTGCATCTTTAGACCCAAAGTATTTTCCTGTTATCTATGCTCGTTGCACTCCTGCTATGGTGATGCATACAAGACTATAGGTAACCCTCATATTTATTTTTAGATAAAATTAATAGTTATGTCTTATTTTAATATTTTCATTTCAAAACTACTTAATTTACAACCAATTTTAAAATTTAAATCTTGCGCAAAAATGTTTTTGTATTACAATATATACATGCTTTATTTACTCTTTTCAGTGACCTTCATATAAAATAATTTTTTTTCATATTTTCTTTGTTATCAACTCAACGTATTATTTCAAAGGGTTTAATTTCACTTTACTCCTTTAAATTTCTAAACATTCTAAATATCCTTTTAACTGATTTTTTTTCTTCTTATATTTTCATGTATCTATAATGGGCTTATTCAAATATTCTTTTGCAACAGTTTGCTTTTATATAAACTTATTCATATCTTAACATGGTTCGTTTAACATCCTTTATTTTTCAATGGTTAATTTTTAAATATGTTCATCCATATTTTGACATGCTTCAATTATGTATTTACTTATATTTAAACATTTTATTCTTCTTTGTAAACCCTTAACTGTCTTTTTTTTCTCTTTAAAAATACTACTTTATTATTAATTTTAATCTTAAAGCTTTGATTCAACAGTTTTCATTTATATATTTATCGAATCTCAATATTTCCGCATAATAAGAATTTTTATTTTCATTTTTATTTTGAGTATAAAATTTTTCGATTTTTTTATGCGAATTTGTATTCTTCTTTTCAATCTTTCAACGCTTAAGCGCATTTTATTTATCTTTAAATTCATTTCAATTTAGGTATTTACTATCCCAAAAAAAAAACTTTCTTTTTTATCTTTAAAAAAAACTTATTTTTCTGAAACCGTAAAATCAAATTTCCTTTCATCATTTTATCTGTATTTTATTCTTCCATTTTATGTATTTTGTTTTACTGCGTTTTCATTGGACGTTGTCAATTGTTTTCATTTTTAACTAATTTATTAATTTTTTTTAATACTTCAATTTTCAAATTCAATTTCCAATTGTTTTTATCACGTTTTACCGCATCTTAATGGAATGCTATCAAAATTTCTTTATTTATCTTTTCAAATAGGTTGGCACCATCCTGGAATCTCTAACTAGAATGCGTGACCAGGATAAATCCCTGCCAGGGATTTCCGTAACTACGTCATTCGCTTTGAAAATTCCAAGACAATTGCTTGTTACTCTAGATTATTCTGCTGCTATCTTTCACAGTTCCCTTATCCTCCTGCTATATTTTCCTGCTATCTTCTGTTACTAAAAAACAATCCCGATTAATGCGAACCTTCCTCTTCATTACTTTACATTAAACTTTAAATCCAAAATAAAGTTTACGGAATTATTTTAAATAAAGTGGCACTATTTTGGGATCTACAAGTAGAATGCGTTGTACTAGAATTTAATCCTTGCGAGGGATTTCTGTTACAACGTCTTTCACTTTGAAGATGCCAACACATTTGCCTTTTACTTCAGATTTTCTCCGCTTCTTATTTCTTTCCTCCTATTTATATTCCTTTCTATTATTTCTTGATTTCATAAACTTTACTGTTTCCTTCGTTAGTAGTTTCCTCTACTCCATTTATTTCTCGTTGCCGTACTCTGGCCACAAATATGCTTTCACATTCACTACTTTCCTAATTTTCTTTCTATATGACTTTTTTTCTGTTTTATATTCACCTTTTCTTTTCAACTTTACTAAATTTTTTAATATAATATTTATATTTTTTTCTCATATTTTTAGTACTCCTAATATGAATCTTATACTATTTTTCCCTTTCCCGTACTTTCTGTATTTTATGTTATTAGATTTTCCCCAAAAATATTTTTTCCTCTTCGTTTTATATACTCTGTAAATTTCTGTGAAGTTTACCAAATTTTCACTTAAATAACCTCTTATTTCAATCTCTTGGTTTTGAACCACTAACTTGGGGGTTTTTGCAGCATTTATTTTCACTTCTGCACTATAATGACATGAACTTAATTCATTTCTTCGTTTCAAACTACTCCTTAACGTGTTTTGTTTAGCTAAACTTGTGACCGCTCCGGAATCTACAAGCAGAATGAGTTTTCCGTTTTTTGTAGCTTCGCAAGGAAATTCTACGAACACATCATTTACTTTGGAGATTCCAAAACATTCATCCTTTTTCTTTTCCAACACCGTCATATTTTTATTCCAACCACCATTTGTTATATTTTCACTTAATTTTTCTAATTCCACATCGGATTTTTCTTTTATCATATTACCATTTAATTTTCCTGCTACCTCATTGACTTTTTCTTTTCTTACATTTTCATTTAACTTTCCTGCTACCACATTGAATTTTTCTTTTCGCATATTTCCATTTAATTTTTCGAGTGCCACATCGAATTTTTCTTTTATTTCTCCGAGTGTTTCTATAACCTTTTTTGATGTCGCCTGCAACGACTCAACAGTTACCATCGATTCTGGGCGTATGTTTTCTACATTCCTTCCTGAATGAGGTGTACAGAAATGTACAATCCTTTTGGATGTCAAATTCTCTGTTACTACTGAATGATCTGTTACTGAACTTTCCACTGGCTTGGATGTACAGATATTCACAATCTCTTCAGACGTAGAATTATCTCTTACTATCCTTTCTATTTTCTTAGATGTAAGTATATTCACAATCTTTCTAGGTGTAGAATTATCCGTTACTATCTTTGATGGCCTTATTTCTCTCTTATTTCGGAAATCCCAGCTCATTGGCCTTGGCTGGGCCCCTGAAAGTTTCCCTGCCGATTTTCCCAGTTGTTCCTCCTATAACACTCATCCTGCATATGACCCACCTTGTCACACCACCTACAGCGTACCTGTTGCTGTCTCACTTGCAGTTCATTACCAAAATTATTTGCCCTAAAACTCAGTTGATCGTTAAATATGTTCCTGTTTTTCTGCTGTCTACTAGGAAATTGTCTAAAATATTTCTGCTGTCCCCTTGGTGCGAATGAGGGTGCAATCATCCAACAATTTTCATGACACTCATAAGACACTCATCCCTTGTGTGTCCTTGTCTGTTGCAGAATGAACACTTGATGTTCATTTTATATCGGTCCTGCCTTTCGTCTTCGAACCTATCTACTGGTGATAAATCTCTTATCCTAAAACCCTGATTTATTCTTTTATTCCATCTCTGTTCTTCGTCCCTTTTTTGTATCGTGTAAGTTTGACGCGGTAAATGTCGTCCTGACCCATTCCTGCTTTTGTCCTTCAACATATATTCTAAATCTGAAGCTTTTTTTACCAACTCTGATAGGTCATTCCCTGACAATGATAACACTACTGTCCTTATCTCAGGATCCAATATACCGACTTTAAATGCTGTAATTACGGAGGTATTTAATTGTTTGAGGAGTGATTTGTCCTCCCCTATACAGTCTCTCCCTCTGGCTTCTATTGAACCTAATCTTCGTGCAAACGCAATTGTTTTTTCCCCGGGCTCTTGTTCACTTCTAGATAATGCAATAATTATTGAATCGTATGTAGTTGTTCTTAGATAATTTGCCTTAATCAATAAGTAAATATCCTCTACCTTGTCAAGTTGTCGGATCCTACATAGTTCGAAAGCTTCCCCGTGCAACCGGAGTTTTATGCACTCTATGAAAATTGGGATATCTACTCTCTTAACTGTTCTTGCAGCCAGGTCACATCCCTTGATGAACCTATATACTTCTGCCGGTGACTCGGAACCCGAAAACAAGGGCACCAAATTATTCACCGTTTTCGCTATGTCGTTTACATTCATAATTGTTCGTTTATCTTCTGTCTTGCTTCCTGCAAACTTACTCTAACACTCCGTGTGATAAATTTGAATAAAAATACGAAATCTCCTCCTGCCATGAGGTACATGAACAAATACAAATTTAAAGCTTACAAAACACATTTTTATATTTTTTGTTTAATTCCCATTTCTTTAAGGTTTTTGCCATATATTAACCATACATAAGTCGACTTTTGTTATACAAATATTCTTAACTATATTTAAAAGATTTTTCTTTTTATTATCTATATTTTATAAAAAATTTTAACATTCATGCCGCTTTGGACTTCCTTGACGTTGACTGGTTCTCTTCTCTGTTGATAAATCTTCCACGGTTATTTGTTCCTTTTCTATTTTTCCATAAAATCTGCTTCGAGGTTTGGTTTGCCAGGATGGTATTCAAAAATTCTAATGGTACAGTCCTCAGTGGATCCAAAAAAGTTTTTGTTGACAGAATGCGTATCTAAAAAAAAAAAATTCCCAGAAATTTAATTCCTAAAAAGGCTTCAAACGAAACTTAAACCTTCCTACCATCATAAGAGAAAATATTCCTACCATCCCCTTTACGAGAGTGGCGGAAGATGGAGGCACCATCAATAATATATTTCCCGTAGGACCCACGTCAGTCCTACTGCCACAAAGAAAAAAAATCCCACAGACATTTATGCCAAAAACTATCATTTTGCCCAACAAAAAAAAATTTTTTTTTCAACATACCCAATGGTTTAACTCTATAATTCATCGTTATAAATCCTTTATTATTATTAAAACATTAAACACATATTTTTTTATTAATTTCCTACCAAAAAATTTCATTCGTTTAAAACTTTACAAAAACTTAAAAAAAATATCCTTATTGTTCCTGTAACAATAAGGATCCTATCAAACATTTAAATTCCATAAAAAAGTTTATTCTAAAATCCACCGATCACTTTGAATCCCTACAAACGATTCAAAGGTCCTAGCTATTTCTTTTTTTTATATCCATTTTTTTAAACCACCTGCTGTTCCTGCAACAGAAGGATCTAACAAAAATTGTCTTTCTCTAAGACTTTATACAATTAAACAAACAAACTTGTTCTAATTGTTCCTGTAACAATAAGGATTCTAACATCCTTGCTGTGTCTGCGGACAGAAGGATCCTACCGGCTGCGCCATTTTGTTGCGTCCTCCCGTGAGGATGCGCGTAGATCCTAATCGTGGTCCTAATTGTCAGACTGGGAACTCGTCCCAAATCCTGGTTATACTCGCTCACCTTATTTTACTAGGCATGGTGAGCTATGCCGGTCAGTAGGCAGCCGTGAGGTTGCCGGAAAATTACCTTAATTAAACTCATCGTGGTTATCCATGTCTGCTAGATCCTCCGGTCTGGCTAATTTTCTGGATAAAAGGCGGTTTTTGGGTCCAGGTTCTATCTCTTGCTCACACTTGGTGACTGTGTTTTTATTTGTAGTTCAAATGCTACTTTTGGTTTTACAATTTTAAGTTTTAACCACACCTGGTCACCGCGAAAATACTACAACTTATTCTCTTCAATATTCTTGTACTTAACACCTCAGTTTTAATGATAATAAGCTGTACTCAGCATTTGTGCAAGATTGCCTTCCGCATCTTGCAGAATAATTTAACCTATTACAATATCATCGTTTTTCTTAATTTAGTTTACAGTCTAGCTAATAGGAACATCATAATGATGTTCCTATCAATATCATCATTATGATGTTCCTATTCAATATCTACAACAACAAAGCGGGCTCCCAGTCGTCGTCATCCAATGACCGCAATGCTGTAGCGGTGGCACACTTGGCTGCTGCAGCAGATACAGCTACAAGAAAAACACCAACTAACGACGCAAGAGGTGGCACTTTCACAAGCGACCCCTTCGAAAAAAAGGCCAAGGTGATAAGATCTCCGGTTAAGTCCCAGCAAAACAAGGAAACTTGCGAAACCACCGATGAAACAACCAAAACACCAACAGGGGCTGGAAAATCTGACAAGCCAGACACAACGTCTTTCTGCAGGCTCGGATTTCAGATTAGGAAGCTTGTGGATATGCTTGAGGATGGGAAAAGGCGCTGAATCCATCAGCCAATGCGAGATGCAATTGATTGCATTAAAGCACTCTACGAGCTCACCGCCATTGAACAGCATGATGATGTCGTTGAAGAGGTTATTAGACGCAATAACTCCTCTCAAACGTCACCATTGCCCAAAATGTCGGACCTTAAAAAAGAAGACCGGGCTCTGATATAGAGACCCCGCAGATAAAACGCACATATGCAGCAGTTTTGTCTGCAAACAAGAGGAAGCAAACCCTAAGCCAAGAAGCTAAGGGGCCTATCATGCCTGGAACTGTTGCCGTAGAATTTCCAACAAAGGTTGGAGATACAGCGGCACCAGCTGAAGGCAGAAAAGAAAACAGGCCACCGCCTAAAAAGAAACAGAAGTGAGAAAAAGTTGGCCCGAAAAAGCAGCCCAAGACAAAGCCCAAGCATGTAAAAGCTAGACCGGATGCTTTGATTATTTCCGCGAATGAGAATCAGACGTACGCTGAAATTTTACGGAAAATAAAAAGCGATGATGCGCTTAAGTCTCTTGGAGAAAATGTAAAAGCAATCCGACGTACCGCGAGGAACGAGGGATTGATAGGAAACCTCAAAACGGGATATCAAGGTACGCAAACGGCTTATGTCAGTCTACCGGCAGAAGACGCAGTTAAGGTACTAAAGGTGCAGTGGATACTCATTGGGTGGGTGTCCTGCAGAGTACGAGAGAGTGACTCGCCAAAGCGATGTTTTAAATGCTGGAAGTACAATCACAGAGCTAGGGACTGCAAAGAGGACATAGATAGGAACACCCTCTGCAGAAAGTGCGGAGAAAATGGGCTATGCAAAGGTGATCATGCAGCTGGAAGCGCTCGCTGCCCAGAGCACCAGAAGGCGGTTAGAAGGAAAAGATGAGAATGAAAATCGTTTAAATCAATCTTAACCACTGCATCGCGGCGCAGGACTTGCTGCAACAGACGATTTTTGAGCGACAGTTTGATCTTGCTCTCTTGTGTGAGCAGTACCACAAAATGAATGACTCTGAGTGGGTGACAGATGCGCCAAGCAAAGCCGCAATATGGACCCTTAGTGGCAGGGCATTCTAAAGTAAAGCTTCAGCCGCTAACACGGGCTTCACCTGGGCAAAACTCAATGGGATCTTTTTCGTTTCGTGCTATGCGCCACCCCAAATGGACATCACCAATTTGAGCGGTTTCTAACGGAGCTTGTTGCAGAGGCCCGAGGGAAGTCACCCATAGTGATTGCAGGCGATTTTAATGCCTGGTCGACAAGATGGGGTAGTAGGGGCAGAAATCGTAGAGGCACACTGCTTATGGAATGCCTTGCAACCCTGAATGTTGAGCTTCTCAACAATGGTCACCACACATTTGAAGCTGGTAGTAGACGGTCAGCAGTTGGTCTCACGTTTGCGCACAATTCCAACATGGAATGTTGATGATTATTATACGCTCAGTGATCATCGTACGATCGTCATCGAACTGCAGCATTTATGTATGCCGAGAAGAGCAATTAAAGCACAGACGCAGGGATGGAAGCAACACGCTTTCGATGCTGAAGTGTTCCAGATTGTTTGGAATGAGGGAGAAACAGTTGATGAAAGAACGACAAACATGGCGGCAAACATCCGACAGCGAATAATAACCTCATGTGACGCAGCAATGCCGAGAAGGAAAAAAGCGCCAACCAGGAAACCGGCCTACTGGTGGATTGACAAAATTGCGGAATGCAGAAGTCGATGTATTGGGGCGCGAAGGAAAGTAACGCGTGCTCGAAATCGCCCAACGTGGCAATCGTTGCATGAAAACCTTAAGGAATGCAGAAAACAGCTAAAGAAGGCGATCGAAAACAGCAAAGAGTCCAGCTTCCAAAGGCTTCGGGACATGGCGGATATTGACCCGTGCAAGGCGTACACAGTGGTGATGAGCAGACTGCGTGGACCTAAAGCACCACATTTATCGGAACCAGCTATTATGAACAGCGTTGTGTCTGAACTCTTTCCACCACAGCTAGCACAGTTACAAGGCTATAGGCTACCTGAAGACATAGGTGATATCCCTACAGTGACACCGGAAGAAGTGCTTCTGACATTGCAGAAAATTTCCGACACCAAAACGCCTGGGCTGGATGGCATCCCTAACGTGGCGATGAAAACCGCCATACGAGCAGATCCCGGCGTGTTTGCTAGAATGTACACAGCGTGCCTGAACGAAAGAACATTCCCGTCTTTCTGGAAAGTCCAAAGATTAGTTTTGCTGCTTAAACCAAGGAAACAGTCGGATCAACCCTCTGCATACAGACCACTATGCATGCTTGACTCGCTGGGCAAACTACTAGAGAGTATCATCGTCAGAAGACTCCAAGATACCCTTGAATCACCAGGCGGACTATCTTCCAAGCAATTTGGTTTTAAACGAGGAAAATCGACCATCGATGCTATCCAGGCTGTTATGACTATAGCTCACGACGCACATACAGGTATTTCAACGATCTGGGCGACCAAAATTATTTTTGTGCTTAAATGCAGATATCTTGTCGAGTACAACAAGACTCTGTTCTTGAAATTTGCGAAACCCTCTCAAATCTTGTGTTAAGGGTAAGAAGCCGGGTTTTCTGCCCTTTTGCAGATATAAGCTAGTAACTTTAATGAATATGGTCTGATTTTGAATTCCTCAGTGGATTTAGAAAGAAGAAACTAAGCCATTACGAAGATATGAAAATGATATTTAAGTAATATTGAAACATCTGTGAGTATTCCTCCAGCAAACTAACTTTTCCAAAAAAAATTGGCTATTTTTCAACTTTGGAGATGTTTTTACACATTTTTTCATTTAGGAACCGTATAATTTAAGACTGTAATATAAAAGTATATTTATTTATGAGTAAAATCCAGCTTTGGTTTAAAACATCCGTTAAAAATCGACTGAGTTAATAAACTTTTAATAAAACCAAAATTTTGGAATAAATGCCTACACAAAAGTAATAAATAAAAAAAAAACAAATGGTATGTAAATGATGTAAATATATAATGAACATGTTTTATTGAAAAAAATAACAAAAACAAGATAAAAGATTAAGAAAACATTTAATTGAATATTGCATCGCTCTCTGAAGAATTATCATTTGTATATGGCTCGTCAGATATGAACATTGATATTGCTTCTGGCAAGAACGCGTTAGTATTTCTATTCTTTATTGCTCTTATACAGCTTAACAAAGGGTCGAAAATAAGTAGAAGGCGATTAAATATATCTTCATTGCCGTTTTCTCTAGAATATTTTCTTGCAAAGTCTTGCCGATAACTTCTGAAATGCTTATTACGAACTTCTGGCGCCTCCTCCGAAAGTTGTCCCCATGAACCAAAATTTTGTGCAACGTTGGATGCCATGGGTACAGGTCAATCAATGTTGCTTTTGCTATGCACACGAATTTCACTACACTTATTATAATGATGTTTAAGAATTACCACTTATTATAAAAAAGCTTTTGAAATCCAAAATGTTTAAAGTATCAAAAAAGTGCTTATCCGGGACTATCTGGGAAAAATTTCTTGGTACTTCATTAAAGGAAATAATATTGAATAATGCTTAACAAAAAAAATTATTGCTTGATCTACCTTGATAACATATCAAAAAGCTTCTTGAAAAATAAATTCAACAAACATTTACTACAAAAAGAAGGTTACTTTCAATAAATAAAAAATCAGCATTGATGTGACTAATTATATGTTGTAAAATGATTTTTCATAAGTCCATTATCTGAAGTACTAGGATCCATAATTTGTTCCTTGTGCGATTAACTTGTTTTGCTAATTTACTATGAAAACCTGTTGTTTTGTAAGGGAACCGAGCACTATTACGAGAACTCTGTGAAACACTCAACTTTCAACTGCTCGTACGTGCGCGTGGTGCGCGGAAAAAAATGTTGGTTGTTGTTTAATGTTCTATGGAATCTCTTTTAACGCAGTGACTATTTTTTTCAATATTATTCCTACTTTGACTTTTGGGCTTTTGGCCGCCCAGAACGAGCAAATACGTGCGACGCTACAAGTGGCATTAGGTGGAAATGGGGTGATAAGCAGTGCTGCGCAATGGTAACACTCGACATTCGGTACACATTCGGTATTCTAAATATTAAAAAAAAAAAATAAAAAAAATAATAGAAAAATAAACAAAAACAAAAAATTAAAAAACCCAAGGCGCGTCTGTCCCAGATTGTGTGGCTCCTTGGTCTGCGTCTGACCCCAGAGGGGCGGTAGTTTAAAGGGAAGAGCCCCCTTAAAAACCAGCCTGGCAGAAGGCATAAAATGCTAAGGGAAGGAGACCCTGAAAATAAAACCACAATGAAGGTGATAGAAGGAAATATAACTACGGTGCAGGGACTCAGATCCCCAGTACCGGCGGCTTTAGGGAGGGAGTGAGCAAGATGTTGTGTCCTCCCGTGAGGATGCGCGTAGATCCTAATCGTGGCCATACTTGTCAGACTGGGAGCTCATCCCAAATCCTAGTTATACTCGCTCACCTTATTTTACTAGGCATGGTGTTCTATTGTAGTGTACCTATACATATTATTTAAATATTTCATTTACATTATAAAACAAGCTATAAATACTTTTCTTAAAATAAGTAATAATATAAAAACCTCTACTGTAAGAACATGCACAATAATATTCAAACAATAAGAACATATGTTCATTCTAAGCACTACTATCTATCTCATTCGCACACATGTACCCATATGGCTGAATACAAAACATATGATATTATATTATACTTTTTACTCCTACACAAATATGTTAACATATGATTATGTTTACTTTTTCTATTAATATAAGTCTACTCACTCACACATATTAAACTACTAATACTAAATTACAAATATGCATTACAATATTCTACTATTACTTTTACACTAATTAAAGAACATATGATTCTATTTACATTCTAAACTACACAAACAATTGTTAACTAGTTTTAAGACAAAATACCGTTATGCTTACTATAAAAGGATGAACAAATTTGAAAATAAATCAATTAGTTTTTGAGCTCCAAAGCTGCCAACTAGTTAT
This sequence comes from Dichetophora obliterata, assembly GCA_963920525.1. Classification (NCBI taxonomy): domain Eukaryota; kingdom Metazoa; phylum Arthropoda; class Insecta; order Diptera; family Sciomyzidae; genus Dichetophora; species Dichetophora obliterata. The sequence goes on along the minus strand of OY986436.1, from coordinate 109,769,010 downwards.
CATTTTAAAAAGTCCTTGAGCTTTTATAAGCTGCCAACTTTTAAAATAAAGCCTCTGCACTGTATAGTGAACGGCTAAAAGAAAAATATATAAAAACAAATTTATAGCCAGTGGCGAATATACGCCGGCACAACACTTAGGCAGGACCTAAAGATTTTAATTAATTACGCGAGTTATATTACTTTAAAAATCGTTTTACGCGTAACATTACACTATGCCGGTCAGCTATGCTATTATGCCGGTGTGTTATTATGATATTCCTATTCAATATCTAGTCAATATTGCTTAATACTTGATTGCAGCATTTCTGCACATACATACGTACTATCTCTTAATTGAATTTGAGCTTAACAAGTGTACAAACATGTTCAGCGTGGATAAAATTAGGTCACATGCATAGCCAAAATGTATGCGTGCTAATTGCGACAATAAAATATTATTAAAATTAATTTACCTCTGCTTTCTGCCGTGTCAGCATTTTCCGCAGTGTAAGTTGAAAATTACTTGTTGGTTTCTTTTTACTGTGTTTAAAATAGCGCTTGCTATGAAAGCTAATCGCCCAACTGGCGTCAGTGTTTATTTTAATTGCTTCTGTTTTGAAGGTACCGGCCTTGGCATTGAATTAAATTAAAGCGCTGCGATGCAATGAAAGCAGAGCGCCCGAATTGTGATAGATCAGTTCTCATTGCAGGCACTTGACCATTTATAAACAGATAACATTTTGGGGAAGCCGCGTTGTGAGTCACAACACAGTCACAACAAAGCAGACTCCCAGTCGTCGTCATCCAATGATCGCAATGACAAAATGACAATGAAAAAATGACAGTTAAAGCTACAAGAAAAACACAAACTAACGACGCAAGAGGTGGCACTTTCACAAGCGACCCCTTCGCAAAAAGGCCAAGGTGATAACATCTCCGGTTAAGTCCCGGCAAAACAAGAAAACTTGCGAAACCACCGATGAAACAACCAAAACACCAACAGGGGCTGGAAAATCTGACAAGCCAGACACAACGTCTTTCTGCAGGCTCGGATTTTAGAACAATCACATAGCTAAGGACTGCAAAGAGGACATAGATAGGAGCACCCTCTGCAGAAAGTGCGGAGAAAATGGACATATGGCGGTGACGTGCAGTAATAAACAAAAATGCGCGATATACAAAGGTAATCATGCAGCTGGAAGCGCTCGCTGCCCAGAGCACCAGAAGGCGGTTAGAAGGTAAAAATGAGGGAAAAAAACTCAATCTTATTCACCGCATAGCGGCGCAGGACTTGCTGCAACAGATGATTTTTGTGCGACAGTTTGATCTTGATCTCTTGTGTGAGCAGTACCACAACATGAACGGCTCTGAGTGTGGCAGCCACCATACTCACGTTTACGAGCCATACGAGCAGATCTCGACGTGTTAGAATGTAAACAGAGTGCCTGAACGAAAGAACATTCCCGTCTTTCTGGAAAGTCCAAAGATTAGTTTTGCTGCTTAAACCAGGGAAACAGCTGGATCAACCCTCTGCATACAGACCACTATGCATGCTTGACTCGCTGGGCAAAGTACTAGAGAGTATCATCGTCAGCAGACTCCAAGATACCCTTGAATCACCAGGCGGACTATCTTCCAAGCAATTTGGTTATAAACGAGGAAAATCGACCATCGATGCTATCCAGGCAGTTATGACTATAGCTCACGACGCTACAAGTGGCATTAGGTGGAAATGGGGTGATAAGCAGTACTGCGGAATGGTAGCACTCGACATTAAAAATGCTTTCAATTCGGCTAGCTGGCCGAATTCATTCGGTGTTCTAAATATTACAAAAAAAAAATAATAGAAAAATAAACAAAAAAAAAATTAAAAAACCCAAGGCGTGTCTGTCCCAGATTGTGCGGCTCCTTGGTCTGCGTCTGACCCCAGAGGGGCGGTAGTTTAAAGGGAAGGGTCCCCTTAAAAACCAGCCTGGCAGAAGGCATAAAATGCTAAGGGAAGGAGACCCTGAAAATAAAACCACAATGAAGGTTATAGAAGGAAATATAACTACGGTGCAGAGAGTCGAATCCCCAGTACCGGCGGATTTAGGGAGGGAGTGAGCAAGCTGTTGCGTCCTCCCGTGAGGATGCGCGTAGATCCTAATCGTGGCCCTACTTGTCAGACTGGGAGCTCATCCCAAATCCTGGTTATAATAGCCGGTCAGCTATGCTATTATGCCGGTGTGTTATTATGATATTCTTATTCAATATCTAGACAATTTTGCTTCATACTTGATTGCAGCATTTCTGCACATACATGCGTACTATCTCTTAATTAAATTTGAGCTGGACAAGTGTACAAACATGTTCAGCGTGGATAAAATTAGGTCACATGCATAGCCAAAATGTATGCATGCTAATTGCAACAATAAAATATTATTAAAATTAATTTACCTTTGCTTTCTGCCGTGTCAGCATTTTCCGCAGTGCAAGTTGTGAATTACTTGTTGGTTTCTTTTACTGTGTTTAAAATAGCGCTTGCTATGAAAGCTAATCGCCCAACTAGCGTCAGTGTTTACTTTAATTGCTTCTGTTTTGAAGGTGCCGGCCTTGGCATTGAATTAAATTAAAGCGCTGCAATGCAATGAAAGCTGATCGCCCGAATTAAGGGAGATCAGTTCTCATTGCAGGCACTTGACCATTTATAAACAGATAACATTTTGGGGAAGCCGCGTTGTGAGTCACAACAGAGTCACAACATTCCTCCCCCCTTACACAAAGAAAATTTTTACCTTGAAGAGGTTAAAATTTTCGTAAATATACTTTAAAGTCTATTGTTTGTATGCTTGTAATAATCATTTTGTTTGTATGCTAAATAATCACAATTTTATATGCTAGTTCATACTTCTTCATCATTCTTTGTTTGATTTAATTTAATTTTGTTTAGTTTAGGTAATTACATATCTTAAATTTTATTAATACCATATTTGATATTGTACTATGTTGTAGTGTACTTACATATGCACACACTTTACAATTCAAACGACCACCCAAAAAGACCTTCACTTTAATGATCTACAATTGTCTAACATGTGGCAATAGTAAAAAGATAAAACAGCAACAGAATATGTTGACAATTTTCCTAATTTTTAAACATATAAAAAAACCTAAAAGTAAACACAATAAATTGCAGCGAGAATTCTGACGAAATGCATTTAGCACCCTTTCAGCTTGTACCGCTAGACGCCGCACAAACTAAAGTACGATCGAGAGTGTTGTGTTACAAGTGCATTGCACAGAAAAACACAACACAGCAACAACAGGAGATGTTTTGAACGAGTGCCTTTGACACTTTAAAATCAAGGCCATGAATTTGAGCCAACCAATTAATGTGTTTGAAAATGTTGAAATTGAGGAGAAAATAATAAAGGTTATTAAACTATAAGTGATTGGTCAATTATCGATTCTTAAAAATATATTTAAAAATATTGGCATTAAAGGAGGAGTCTTGGAAATAGTGGTAAAATATTTTAAGGAAAAATACGTGTAAAAATAGTTTATAAGCTATATACTTTGAAAATAAAAGTCAGAATTTATCTGAGAATAAAACTTGGCACACCAGCCGAAATTAGAATCGTTTAAATTTTCAAACCAAGCTTGGCTATCTAGCCAGACAATCTTGAGCGTTGGTGCGCTCTCAAAAAACACCAAAGTAACATTCCGATTAGGCATCGAAATGTTTCTTTGAATTACAAAAATCTAATAGTATAGAATTACCTCCACATGGCGATCCTGCCGATTCGATCCTGCAAATACTAAAGTCTGAGTCTGAATAATATATCCTGTAACCAATTCTGTCAACTTTTCTGGACTTCAACCAACCTACTTTACCATCAATTTTTAAATTAAATTAAACGTTTTCAATGTTAACACAAGAAGAAATAAACCAAATTTTCACAAAATGGGAAAAATTGTTACTAACTACTGACAAAACCGAATACAAAGTCGAAGAATACGAGCCTGCACAAGTAACCGCAGAGTATCCAAAATACGTCCCAACTAGTTTGAACAACGCCGGTCCAAAACGGATTACTATAGAAGAATATAGAAAAAGGACACAAAAGTATAAACCAGAAAAAGAGAGACCTACACCACCATCAATACCAACAAGAAGACCACGATCAGGAAAGGTTGTGAAAGCAAAAAAACGGGTAGCAGAGTTATTCAACGTTATAAGGATAACAAAAGATAAAAAATTAAGATTAGAACTATTAACAAAAGTAAAAGCTGAACAAGCAATTTATAAAAAAAAAATAAAAATTTATTTCATGATACAAACAATACCTAACATTACTTATTTATATAAGGAATTAGCAATGTTCAATAACGAAAATAGGGAAAAAAAATCATAATAAATGAACACATCGACAATAATATAGGGTCGATTGATACAACAAAACACATACAACAAATAGGTTGGACTGTCATAATAACCATAGGAGTAATAATAATATTGTTTTTTATAATATACAAGATAAATAAATATTGCAAAACATACATTAGAAAACATAATGTTAGGGCTATAGTAAATAATTAAAGCTATTAATACAAAATCAAAAAGAAAATTTTAAAAATGGAAAAAGTAACCCTACGCAAATACCAAGGCTGTTACGGTATTTTATTTAGCAAACATTGCACAGCATGTACTAAAAAAATAATTGACATAGGAAAAATAATATATTTTTTATATGAAAATAAAAATTGGCATCAACAATGTTGTAGATGCAACGTTTGTAATATTAATTTAAGTAGATTTGATTTTAAAGAAGACTGTTCAATGTTATTTTGTAGAAATTGCTATTAGAATATAAATATGTTGTAAATATAAATAAAAATAAAGTTTAAAAAAAAAATGAAATTAAAATGTATAAGAATTAATGGAAGAACTAAGAGAAATTTTAAATGAGGTATCAAAAATAAAACAAAATATAAAGAAATCAGCAAATAGAAAGTACAAAAGTGAAACAATCGACTTAAAGATAAAGTTTTTAGACCATTATAGATTACATTTTTATAAAACAGCTAAATCTTTGAATAAACTTGAGTCATATAAATTGAATGATCAATTCCAAAAATTACTAAATGAAACGAAAAATCTTTTATTAAATCACACACTAGATACCAATAACAAATTAACAATGACGGAACTAAATATCGAACTGATCTTGAAAACCATTCCGACGTTCAGCGGAAATTACAAAGAATTAAACGCATTTTTAACTTTAGTAGAACTTATAGACAGCACTTACACTACTACAGAAAATAAAAAAAAATTAATAAATATTGTAATTAATGTGAAACTAGCCAATAATGTAGAAACGACATTAGGACACACAGCAAGCATAGACACATTCGATAAACTTAAACTAGCTCTCACAAGTTCATTTAAAAGCAACTTAACAACTACACAAATACACACAAAACTATCTACACTGACCCAACGAAACGGCATAGTATCAAATTTTAAAGACAGACTACAAAATTTAACATCAGAATTAAATAATATACAAATCAATGAATTACCTCCCGATAGTAACGTTCAACAAAGAGATCTAATCATGAAAATAAATAAATCATATGCATTGACAATTTTTAAAAATGGGCTGAATGATGACCTAAAGAACACAATTTTTGCAGCTCAACCAAAAACATTAATTGACGCCACAAATCTAGCCTCAGAACTCGAAAACAATGTAAGCACAAATAATCAATTAATGTATTTTAGAACAAACAACAGACAACACAATAACAACTTTAACAACTCATACAGAGAACACCGACATAATATATCAAATAACTACAACAACAGACAACAACATAATCGAAACAACAGTAGCTACAACACAAGAACACAATATAACAAAAATAATAACAACAACAACAATCGACAACAAAATAACAATAATGGAAATACACATTTCGTTCAACGAGTACCTTATTCAAATAACCAGAATCAGCATAATAGCAAAAACAATAGCAGAAACAATAATTTCCAAAATAGCAACAATAACAATAGAAGAACATCAAATTACAGAAACCAAAACAGAAACAACAGAATGTATGTCATGAACGACAACATTCAGGGAAACGAGGAATGCTCGGAGATCAACATAGAGGATCTTCCAGGACAGCAAAACTAAAAATATATAATATATCGGATAAAAACACAAATTATATTATAGCAAAATGTAAAAATTCTAAACAGAACCTTAAATTTTTAATTGACACAGGAGCAGACATTTCGATCTGTAAACTCGAAAATATAGCGCAAGAAACAATAATAAACAAAGACATTAAATGTAAACTAACAGGAATAACAAAAGAAGAAACTTTAACACTAGGATCTGTACAACTAAAACTAGATTTTCAATGTGACATTGTAGAACATTTTTTCCATGCGATAGAACAAGACTTCCCAATTTACACAGACGGAATTATAGGACGAGACTTTTTAACTAAATATATGTGTAAAATTGACTATGAAACACAAACACTAACAATAATACTAGGCAATACTGACGTAGTAACACCTTTATACATCAATAAAAATGCATTCAATATTATTCAAATACCACCCAGAACAGAAATTATAACTCCAATAAATTTAGATTTAGATCAGGATAGTGTAATATTAAATGAAGAAATTCAGACAGGAGTATTCATAGCAAATTCTATAGTTCCATCAAAAGGTATATGTCATTTAAAAATACTAAACAAAACAGAAACAGAAATAAAAATAAGTAATATGCAACCAAAATTAATACCACTAGCAAACTATTTCCATTTTAAACATAACAAACAAAAATATGAAATTAGATTCCAAAAAGTTTTGAAAGAACTAGATATAGGGACAAAACATCCTTTTATAAATATATTCAGACAATATCAAAATATATTTCATTTAAAAGAGGAACAATTATCTATAAACAATTTCTATACACAGAAGTTATCAACAATAAATGATACACCAACATACATAAAAAATTATAGATTACCGTACACTCAAAACAAAGAAATTCATGAACAAGTTCAAGAACTAACAAATAACGATATAATTGAACCATCCACAAGCCCATACAATTCACCACTTCTACTTATACCAAAGAAAAGCACTGACGACACAAAGAAATGGCGTTTAGTAGTCGACTTTAGAAAACTAAATGAGAAAATAGTAAATGACAAATTTCCATTGACAAGAATAGAAGATGGCTTAGATAAACTCGGTAGAGCAAAGTACTTTTCCACACTCGACATGACGAGTTCTTTTCACCAGATTCCTTTAGACAAAAATTCAAGACCTCTCACAGCTTTTTCAACCAACGATGGTCATTACCAATTCAAAAGATTACCATTTGGATTAAAAATATCTTCAAACAGTTTTCAACGTATGTTAACCTTAGCTCTCACAGGTTTAAGCTCAGAAGCATTTTTATATGTAGACGACATAATAGTTTTTGGATGCAGTCTCCAACACCACAATAGCAATCTTACAAAAGTTTTTGAAAGACTATCAAATTATAATCTAAAATTGAACGCAAATAAATGCAAATTTTTACAACCAGAAGTAGTTTATCTAGGCCATTTAATTACACAAAACGGTATTAAAACCGACCCAGCAAAGTACCATACAATAAAAACCCACCCTATTCCCTCTAATGCAGACGAAGTACGTAGATTTGTTGCTTTTTGCAATTACTATAGAAGATTTATACAAAACTTTGCTGAAATCGCACAATGTTTAAATGCATTACTAAAGAAAAACCAAACTTTTAATTGGACTAAACAATGCCAGACAGCTTTTGAACTCTTGAAAGAAAAATTAATAGAACCACCTATTTTACAATATCCTGACTTTTCAAAACCTTTTATTCTCACGACTGATGCTTCAAATTTTGCGTTAGGAGCAGTACTATCACAAGGCGAAATAGGACAAGACCTTCCTATATCCTACGCAAGCAGAACTTTACAAAAACACGACATAAATAAACCAATAATAGAAAAGGAAATTAGCTATACACTGGGGTATAATTTCTTTAAACCTTACCTATACGGAAACAGATTCATGGTTGTAACGGATCATAGACCTTTAGTTTCATTATTTAGTCACAAGAATCCATCATCAAAAATGACGAGAATCAGACTCGACCTATCTGATTATGATTTTACAATAGTATTTAAACAAGGTAAAATAAATACAAATGCTGACGCGCTATCGCGAATAAAGATAGATTCAGATATTTTAAAAACAATGATGAAAATGCATCTCAACAGGAGCGTCATGAACTCTTTATATGGGATTGCACATCAATTAGCAATATAAAAAACGTACGTAAATTAAAATTTGAAATCAGCGATAAAAATATGAATATTGTAACGGCACCAAATCTCACTTTTTGCGTTAGTGGGGTTGTTCACGATGTGGTGTATTTGTTATCAAATCTTGGTACAAAATTTTCAATCAATACCACGTATCGTGAACACACCTTTGATACGGCCTTGTATTTGGTTCAAAATACACAGGGTATTATCAAATGCGCAGCATCGTGAGCGACCCTAACTCGACAAGTCGTCAAAGTGTTATTTGACAGTGATATTTTCGAATGTGACAGCTGACATATTTTCAATGGTTTCACATTTTTAATTGTGACAGCTGACATTTTTTTTTTGCAATTGTGACAGCTGAAATCGTTTTGAAAGTCATGAGATAGTGCCTTTTTGCCAGTTTGATCGCTACCAGTGTGTCACACAGCGTGTATGAGGTGCGGTTATACCATACGACTTGCATGTGTAAACGTAGGGGAAAAAAAAACGCACTGACAAAACTCACGTTCAAAACGAACCCTGGACGTGTAGTTTAGCATGTTATCTCGACGCGAGTTGACGCTACCTCATGACTTCGTGTTTCTTTGGCTGCAAATAACCGGCAAACTGGCTTAAACTCAAAAACTGCTCTTACATATGGCATTAAATATATGTAATTGATCAACTCTGATCATGGTCATGAGTAACTGTGAATAATACTGCTTTAAAAAAAAAAAAACAGTGCAGTTAAACAAAAAGTCAACCATAAAGCCACGCAGCCGCAACTTCATTTGCAACACGTATAGCCAAAGTACACCGGGAAAGGTAGCAGCTAAACGGCTGGGCAAGTTAACTTTGGTCACTTTTTAGTAAATATTATCAAAGGCAAGTAAAGTCCATTTTTTTTGGTGAATGATAAATATTTGAATTCTCGATGTTTTTTTTTAGAAATATAAAAGCTTAAGTAATTAACCACAAAATTGTTCTAACGACCTTGTAGTCACATTTGAAGAACACACAACGCAGTGTCGAAAATTAAACTATTCAACGAGCCGAGAGGTACATTGAAATCCTTACAAAATCGTGCCTTTAATTATTTAAAATACTAATCATAAACTTACTAGAAGCGCATATTTTAAGCAAACTTAAAAATAAAAACATAGAGTACTCCATAAAATAATTTTGAATACCTTCAAAGTGTCTACGATCATTGTGTGTGTATGTGTGCGAACAATTAATAACGCCAACGTCACCCGTGGCACTTTGTCAGCGTTAACAACGTCAACGTCCCCCGGAGCACTTTGTCACGTTAACATCGTCAACGTCAGTGCCAGACATGAAGCCACCACAACAACAACACCAGATACCGGCAGGCTCAATGACAACAACGACCAGCTACGACCACCGCTACATACGACTAAGGGGACACCAGGTTTTTGGTTTTGTTATCTTATATCTTGGCTACCATTTAATCCCAATGAGCGCACTAGAAATGACAAGTGCGCTTTCTTAAAATTGTATTTCGGAAAGTACCCGATTTTTAGGGCGAAAAAAAAAAAAAAAACGAAGGGAAAGAAAATTGATAAAGAGCGCACTTGTCATTTCTGTTGCACTCAGAAAGACGGGCTCGAAATTTATTCAGATATATAGTTTTGCGTTTTTATAAATACTTAGCCGTAGGGCGTATTGGATCTTTTAAGGTACCACCGTACGTTAATATTAAATTGACCGAATTTACGAGATTTTAAAGCTAAGACGAAATGAAATAGAAATTTAACGTAAATGAAAATTAAGCAAAAATATATTTTTTGAACTAAATGAAATAGAAATTTAACGTAAATTAAAATTAAGCAAAAATATATTTTTTGAACTAAATGAAATAGAAATTTAACGTAAATTAAAATAAAGCAAAAATATATTTTTTTTGAACTAAATGAAATAGAAATTTAACGTAAATTAAGATTAAGCAAAATATACTTTTAAAACGAACTCGAAACTACAGTATTGCTAAAAATAATATAACATAATGTAAATTGGTAACTAAAATACGAATAAAACTAACATAAACATAATATGTACAATATATAAACATAATAGAACGCAATACACAAAAATCAACACAATGAAACTAACTTAAACTAAATTGAAATAAAATTTAATATAACTAAACTAAAATAAAACTATCTTTAACTTTAACTAATTAAAACTAAATTGAAATAAAATTTAATATAACTAAAACTTAATTGATACACAATTTTAACTAACTTAAGCTAAGCTAACTACACTAAAGTAAAACTATTTTAAAATTAAACTTATTTAAACTAAATTTAAATAAGTTTTAATAAATAAGAAATAAGATTTAATTAAAATAAACGAGATTCAAATTTAAATTCAAAATAAACTAAATATACTACTAAAATCAAAATAAACTAGGCGTAAATTAAAACTTTAAAATAAAATTAAGGTAAACTAAAGTTAAAATTTAACAAGAAAAATAACCCTAACATAACCTACATCACTAAATTTTCAAACTAAAATTAAGTAAAGAAAACTAAACAATCTAAAGGAAAATAAAACTGAAGATTATTTTTTTTTCTAAAAATAAAACTACCTGTTAAAAACGTAGGCCAAATTTCCACTTATACTATATAATACAACTAAAAATCTAATTTTATTTGCACAACTGATTATAGATATGTAATTGCAAATTGTTCTTTTATTATTAAATTGAAATTGTCAAAATGAACCACTAAGTTCGTTTTTATTTGGTCAAGGGAGAAGATGATGGCTTTTGGGAGGGTTCTTATTATATTTAGCCCCTGAACCCTCACGGAAGGGTGGGAAAAGTGTGGGCCGAGCTCGTCCACCAGAGCTCAACGAGTAGGTGTTGGATGATTGGGCCAGGGGTGCCCAAACGGTTTCCTTTATTCTTTTTATATTTGTTTTACTTGATTGATATTTTCTAGTTTCAGAGAAAAATTTTTTTTTTGGTATTTTTGATTTGGAATCACCGACGTGCCGATGACGTATGCACGTGACATTTGTACGGCAAGGGTACACGTGGACGGCCACAAGACCCCACCCCACATCTCACCGAACTGCTAGCAATGGCTAACTAGCACGTGCAGCCGTGGCCAACCTAGTGTCCGCGGGTCACTGGACCGGGGCGATGGTACTGCCTCTGTGAGTGAGCGGCCTTTTAATACTGGTCATCGAGAACCAGGGGCGCTGTAAAAAGGCGCCCTCAAACTAAATGCACAGGGCCGCCCTCTCGCAGAGATGGTAGCACCGCTCCACAACAACCAAAATGTTAAAATTTTGAAATTTAAAATTCATTTTTGAATTTTAACGTCCATGATGACTCCAAAATTTTCGCCTCCGTTACAAATTGGCGCCCAACGTGGGGCCGATAAAAATTTTGTAATTATCGACTCTCTCCGTAAATTTTTTTGTGATGTTCGGTAGCGCGTCGGTGATTCCAACCAAAGAGTACCTTTTTTTTTTTCCTAGCAGTTTTTTTTCTATCAAAAAATTTGTGATTTTGTTTTTTTTATATTTTGAATTGGATAGTCAGGGTTGGCTGCTGGAATATCCGTCTGTGACATTAATCTGCATTCGAATCCGCAGTCAAATCACTGAAATGATTAATTCCTTTGTGTTTGATATGAAACTGTGATTGATATTAAATTTCAATTTTTAAATTTTCAATAGTTAAATTTATTAAATAATTTTTTTTTGTTTTCTTGCGTGATGATATCGGGTTCGGAGGTAGTGTCGAGTGTTGCCTGGAATTGCGATGTTGTTGCGTTTAGTGCGCATGTCGACCGCTTCACTCGGGACTATTTTTCTGGACTTCGTGTCATCACGTGAGCCCATTTAAGTTGTAGTTTCCGGTTAATTAACAAGTTTTTTTTTATTATCTATTGGACCCCCTGACTCAATCAACCAACAACCGCTCAAAATAATTTCAAAGCAAATCTCTCTCTTCTAAGACCAAATAAATAATACCTATACATTTATATTTATAAATTTTTGATTTTTTTTACCATGCCTTTGCATCATAGCGATGAAAATTTGCCTGCTCAGTTGGAGATGGCGGAAAATTGTTGCAGCATTTGTTCGCAGTCCTTCGACAAGGCTGACGACATGGTGTCAACACCGTGTAGGCACATTTTCCATAGGGAATGCATCTCTACGTGGGTAACAAAAGCGCACAGCTGCCCACTATGTCGCACTTTGTGCAGTGTGAAAAAGTTGAAGCCATGCCAGCCGACTCTGGGGGTCGATCCTCCGTTGTCACCTGGTAAGGCAACGGAGAGCCACGGTGCAGTCCGTAAAGAACGTCCGGCCACTAGAAGCCAACGAAACCTAGGTTTCAGCCAGGCACAAAATTCAAATTTGAACATGTCGGGAATGCAACCCGTGCAAAAAGGGTCAGTCGACCTATACTCCCGTCAAGCTGCTGGCGCACATAGCGCACCAAATCTTGTTCCTACTGATAATTTTCAGCCTTCAATGGCTCAACATCAGTATTCGGATAGTGATTTGCAGCACTTGATCAATGAGGCAGTTCGCACTGAACTCGGTAAATTGCAAATTAATCAAGTCAGACATACTCCTCATGGAGTTACATCCAGCAGTAACCCCTTGCGGAATTTTCAGCAGAATTTGGAGCCAATGCCAAGTATAAATTCGGCACCGAATGTTTATAGTGTTCCTCCACCAAACTTTATGCCCGCTCCACCTTCAACTTCGGGTCACAATCGACAGTTTGTCCAGAGTATGCCAGCTCCTTATACACCAAGCCACATGCCGCATCATAGTGTATATGCTTCGGGATCTGCCCCACAATTTGTACCGTCAGAGAACGTTGCCAGTTTGATTTCCAATTGGAAAGTCACGTTCAGTGGCAAAGAAGATGCCTTAACAGTTGATAAATTTATTTATCGAGTGCACGCTCTGACGATGCAAAGTTTGCGAGGAGATTTTGGGGCATTATGCTGTTATGCGCACATGTTGTTCGTTGGAAAGGCGCTGGAATGGTTTTGGCGTTACCATCGAAGTGTGCCTAGGGTTGAATGGGGTGCGTTGTGCATGGAGCTGCGAAGCCAATTTTGTGATCGCAGAACTGATCTAGACATCATGGATCTGGTGCGAAATAGGAAGCAAAAGTTTGATGAAAAATTTGATGAGTTCTACGAAGCAGTCTTGCAATTGACTGATAAATTACAACGGACTCTTGACTCTCAGGTTTTGCTGGAAATTCTGCAAAGGAATTTGCGTTTGGATGTTAGGCGTAGTTTGTTGTATGTTCCCATACAAAGTGTTAGCCAGCTTCGCGCGTTTGTTCAGAAACGTGAATTGCTTGATGAAGAGTACGGGAGGAATTCTCGCAACTATCAAAATCAGCGTCAGGTTTCTGAGCTGGCATGCTAGTCTGGTGACGCGAATGCTACACCTACCAATAAGAATAATGATGTTTTTTTAGATTTACCAACTGCCCCTCATTAACTTCTGAGGCGGCATGCCAAACAGAGGCAATCCCGGATGTACCAAGTACCCAAATTCGAATTTTAAAACGTGAAAAAACGGCTTCTAGTGTGCCACAACGGACGTTCAAACCGTTGCATGTTCGTTGGCTCGAATATAACGCTGCGCGTCGACGTATATTTCAGAGCGAGGGCTCCATTCAAATTCAATGCAAAAAGAAACGGCGATCAACTGCGAGATTGAGGCAATTTTGGAAAAAGGTCCGAGCCTTGAGAAGGTTTGCGTGCTCGGCGGTTTTGTCGTTTGCTCCTGCGAAGGATATTCGTCCTTACGCACCGGTCTCATTAGCCGGTGAAACGTTAGTAGGATTGATCGATACTGGCGCTACTATCAGTTGCATAGCCAATAATTTGGCAAAAAGACTATTGTCTAACCAGTCGCTGAAGTGGAAAAGGTTTTCGATCAATCTGAAGACGGCGGACGGGACGAGTCATGCTTCTGCAGGAGTCCTCGACACCACCATCACCTTTCGAGGAGTCACCAAACCCCTCAGGTTTTTGATAGTTCCCACTTTGTCTCAAGACTTGTATTTGGGAGTTGATTTCGTAAAAGCATTTGGCTTGGCTGGAGATCTCTTTCTGGAAAATTACCACTGCTTTCCTGTTAGCCAGATTTCTGAAGTTGATTCCAACCACCATGTGTTAACTGCTCGTCAGCAGGCTAGGCTAAACGCCACCATTTTAAATTTTCCATCTTTTTCTGAACAAGGCTTAGGCCGCACCAGCTTGATTAGTCACGTCATTGACGTAGGGCAAGCAAAACCAGTCAAACAACGACACTTTTCGGTTTCTCCTGGGGTCGAAAAACTTCTTTTCGCTGAGGTCGACCGCATGTTGGCACTTGGTGTCATTGAAGTGTCGCAAAGCGCTTGGTCATCACCTGTAGCCTTGATCGTCAAACCTAATAAAGTGCGCTTGTGTCTCGATGCGCGTAAGGTAAATGAGGTTACTGTGAAGGATGCTTATCCCCTGCCTCTCATTGATGGAATTCTCAGTCGGCTTCCTAAGGCTCAATTCATTTCGAGTTTGGATCTGAAGGATGCCTTCTGGCAGATTCCATTGGATGCAGCGTCAAGGGATAAGACAGCCTTCACAGTGCCCAATCGACCGTTGTACCAGTTTGTTACAATGCCTTTCGGCCTATGTAACGCACCGCAGACGATGTCTCGCTTGATGGACAAGGTCATACCTGCTCATTTGAGAACACAAGTTTTTGTATACTTAGACGATTTGCTTTTGATAACCGAGACCTTTGACGATCATTTAGCTTTGCTGCAGGAGGTAGCCATCTGTATTCGACATGCTGGTCTGACGATAAATATTGAAAAAAGTAAATTTTTACTCAAACAAATTCGTTATTTGGGTCACGTGATTGGGCATGGAACCATCAGTACTGATCCAGAAAAGGTGCAAGCGATTCGAGATTTTCCCTTGCCAAAAACTGTGCGACAGCTTCGTCGTTTTCTCGGTGTCTGTGGATGGTACCGACGGTTCGTGCTAAATTACGCTTCCGTTTCGACACCGTTGACCAACATGCTGCAAAAAGCGAAAAAATTTGTTTGGAATGAGGAGTCGATAGCAGCTTTTGAGACCCTCAAAAATAGCCTTAGTAGTGCACCTGTGCTTCATAGCCCTGATTTTTCGCGTCCGTTTTCAATCCAATGCGATGCCTCTCAGTATGGAGTCGGAGCCGTTCTGGCTCAACGTGATGATGATGAAAATGAAGTCCCGATTGCGTATATGTCACATAAATTTAACCAAGCGCAACGAAACTATACCGTTTCAGAACAAGAATGTCTTGCAGCGGTCATGGCCATAAAAAAATTTCGAGCTTACGTCGAAAGGCATGAATTCGAAGTGATCACTGATCACGCGTCTTTAAAATGGTTAATGGGCCAAACCGACCTGCATGGCAGACTTGCTCGTTGGGCCTTGAAACTTCAAGGTTTCAAGTTTAAAATCATTCATCGCAAAGGTAGCCAAAACGTAGTTCCCGATTCTTTATCGAGAGTGCATTTGCCGGAGGATGTCGAAATTTCAGAATTGACAGAAACTGCAGTTACGACTTGGCCAGTTTTGGATTTTTCTTCTGCACATTTTAAAACAGAAAATTATCTAAAACTGGTTGACGAGTTTCAAAAAAATGACGAGCAACAACCAGACATACAAGTTGTGGACGGCTTAATTTACAAGCGTTGTGAATTTGCAAGTGGTGATCCCACCCAAGAAGAACAGTCATGGAAACTCTGGGTGCCTGAGGAATTGAGAAGATCTCTCATTGTTGAAGCTCATGATCACCCAATGAGTTCTCATGGTGGGATTCACAAAACGCTTACGCGACTCAAAATGTTGTATTTTTGGCCAAAAATGGCAAAACAAGTCCGCGACTATGTGCTGGCGTGTGAAGTTTGCAAACTGACCAAAGCTCCTAGTTACATACTTCGTCCACCTATGGGACAACAGCTCACTTCGATTCGAATTTTTCAGAGACTCTACGTAGACCTTTTAGGGCCTTACCCTAGGTCACGCTCAGGGAACGTGGGTCTCGTGATTGTGCTTGACCACCTGTCGAAGTTTCATTTCTTGGAACCAATTCGGACCTTTACTGCCAAAAAGATTGTCGAATTTCTAGAGAAGCGAGTTTTCGCAATTTTCGGTGTTCCCGAAATTATAACCTCTGACAATGGCGTACAATTCCGATCTAATAGGTTTAAAGATTTAGTACAAAAATATGGTGTCAAGCATAATTTAACTGCAAATTATTCTCCTCAGTCAAATGCTGTCGAACGTGTGAATCGTTCAATAATCGCAGCCGTTCGCGCATATATTCATCCGGACCAAAAAGATTGGGATGAAAATTTATATGCGATAAGTGCCGCTCTCCGCAGCTCAGTTCACTCTTCTTCAGGTTTTTCACCATATTTTGTTGTGTTCGGACAAAATATGATATGTCATGCTAAAAGCTACGAACTTCTGCGAAAACTAAAAATGCTGGAAGATCCCACAGCAGCGGTAAAACCTGAAGAGAGAACTGAGTTGATTCGAGAACAAGTGAGAGAGAATCTGCGACAGGCATTTGAGAAAAATGAGAAAATTTACAACACGCGCTCACGTCCCGTGAGTTTTGAAGTTGGTCAGATTGTTTACCGAAGAAGTTTCGCCCAAAGCAAGGCCTCGGAGCATTTTAACGCAAAGTTGGCAAATGTTTTCGAGAAAGCTAGGGTCACTAAGAAGATGGGTTCGGCATACTACGAGCTGGCTGATATGGCTAACAAACGGCTTGGTGTTTTTCATGCGAAAGACATTCGAGAATAGTGCCTTCAGTTCTTGTAACGCGTGCTGGACGGTTTCGAATAACTGCTTTGTAACGGCACCAAATCTCACTTTTTGCGTTAGTGGGGTTGTTCACGATGTGGTGTATTTGTTATCAAATCTTGGTACAAAATTTTCAATCAATACCACGTATCGTGAACACACCTTTGATACGGCCTTGTATTTGGTTCAAAATACACAGGGTATTATCAAATGCGCAGCATCGTGAGCGACCCTAACTCGACAAGTCGTCAAAGTGTTATTTGACAGTGATATTTTCGAATGTGACAGCTGACATATTTTCAATGGTTTCACATTTATAATTGTGACAGCTGACATTTTTTTTTTGCAATTGTGACAGCTGAAATCGTTTTGAAAGTCATGAGATAGTGCCTTTTTGCCAGTTTGATCGCTACCAGTGTGTCACACAGCGTGTATGAGGTGCGGTTATACCATACGACTTGCATGTGTAAACGTAGGGGAAAAAAAAACGCACTGACAAAACTCACGTTCAAAACGAACCCTGGACGTGTAGTTTAGCATGTTATCTCGACGCGAGTTGACGCTACCTCATGACTTCGTGTTTCTTTGGCTGCATAATAACCGGCAAACTGGCTTAAACTCAAAAACTGCTCTTACATATGGCATTAAATATATGTAATTGATCAACTCTGATCATGGTCATGAGTAACTGTGAATAATACTGCTTTAAAAAAAAAAAAAAACAGTGCAGTTAAACAAAAAGTCAACCATAAAGCCACGCAGCCGCAACTTCATTTGCAACACGTATAGCCAAAGTACACCGGGAAAGGTAGCAGCTAAACGGCTGGGCAAGTTAACTTTGGTCACTTTTTAGTAAATATTATCAAAGGCAAGTAAAGTCCATTTTTTTTGGTGAATGATAAATATTTGAATTCTCGATGTTTTTTTTTAGAAATATAAAAGCTTAAGTAATTAACCACAAAATTGTTCTAACGACCTTGTAGTCACATTTGAAGAACACACAACGCAGTGTCGAAAATTAAACTATTCAACGAGCCGAGAGGTACATTGAAATCCTTACAAAATCGTGCCTTTAATTATTTAAAATACTAATCATAAACTTACTAGAAGCGCATATTTTAAGCAAACTTAAAAATAAAAACATAGAGTACTCCATAAAATAATTTTGAATACCTTCAAAGTGTCTACGATCATTGTGTGTGTATGTGTGCGAACAATTAATAACGCCAACGTCACCCGTGGCACTTTGTCAGCGTTAACAACGTCAACGTCCCCCGGAGCACTTTGTCACGTTAACATCGTCAACGTCAGTGCCAGACATGAAGCCACCACAACAACAACACCAGATACCGGCAGGCTCAATGACAACAACGACCAGCTACGACCACCGCTACATACGACTAAGGGGACACCAGGTTTTTGGTTTTGTTATCTTATATCTTGGCTACCATTTAATCCCAATGAGCGCACTAGAAATGACAAGTGCGCTTTCTTAAAATTGTATTTCGGAAAGTACCCGATTTTTAGGGCGAAAAAAAAAAAAAAACGAAGGGAAAGAAAATTGATAAAGAGCGCACTTGTCATTTCTGTTGCACTCAGAAAGACGGGCTCGAAATTTATTCAGATATATAGTTTTGCGTTTTTATAAATACTTAGCCGTAGGGCGTATTGGATCTTTTAAGGTACCACCGTACGTTAATATTAAATTGACCGAATTTACGAGATTTTAAAGCTAAGACGAAATGAAATAGAAATTTAACGTAAATGAAAATTAAGCAAAAATATATTTTTTGAACTAAATGAAATAGAAATTTAACGTAAATTAAAATTAAGCAAAAATATATTTTTTGAACTAAATGAAATAGAAATTTAACGTAAATTAAAATTAAGCAAAAATATATTTTTTTTGAACTAAATGAAATAGAAATTTAACGTAAATTAAGATTAAGCAAAATATACTTTTAAAACGAACTCGAAACTACAGTATTGCTAAAAATAATATAACATAATGTAAATTGGTAACTAAAATACGAATAAAACTAACATAAACATAATATGTACAATATATAAACATAATAGAACGCAATACACAAAAATCAACACAATGAAACTAACTTAAACTAAATTGAAATAAAATTTAATATAACTAAACTAAAATAAAACTATCTTTAACTTTAACTAATTAAAACTAAATTGAAATAAAATTTAATATAACTAAAACTTAATTGATACACAATTTTAACTAACTTAAGCTAAGCTAACTACACTAAAGTAAAACTATTTTAAAATTAAACTTATTTAAACTAAATTTAAATAAGTTTTAATAAATAAGAAATAAGATTTAATTAAAATAAACGAGATTCAAATTTAAATTCAAAATAAACTAAATATACTACTAAAATCAAAATAAACTAGGCGTAAATTAAAACTTTAAAATAAAATTAAGGTAAACTAAAGTTAAAATTTAACAAGAAAAATAACCCTAACATAACCTACATCACTAAATTTTCAAACTAAAATTAAGTAAAGAAAACTAAACAATCTAAAGGAAAATAAAACTGAAGATTATTTTTTTTTCTAAAAATAAAACTACCTGTTAAAAACGTAGGCCAAATTTCCACTTATACTATATAATACAACTAAAAATCTAATTTTATTTGCACAACTGATTATAGATATGTAATTGCAAATTGTTCTTTTATTATTAAATTGAAATTGTCAAAATGAACCACTAAGTTCGTTTTTATTTGGTCAAGGGAGAAGATGATGGCTTTTGGGAGGGTTCTTATTATATTTAGCCCCTGAACCCTCACGGAAGGGTGGGAAAAGTGTGGGCCGAGCTCGTCCACCAGAGCTCAACGAGTAGGTGTTGGATGATTGGGCCAGGGGTGCCCAAACGGTTTCCTTTATTCTTTTTATATTTGTTTTACTTGATTGATATTTTCTAGTTTCAGAGAAAAATTTTTTTTTTGGTATTTTTGATTTGGAATCACCGACGTGCCGATGACGTATGCACGTGACATTTGTACGGCAAGGGTACACGTGGACGGCCACAAGACCCCACCCCACATCTCACCGAACTGCTAGCAATGGCTAACTAGCACGTGCAGCCGTGGCCAACCTAGTGTCCGCGGGTCACTGGACCGGGGCGATGGTACCGCCTCTGTGAGTGAGCGGCCTTTTAATACTGGTCATCGAGAACCAGGGGCGCTGTAAAAAGGCGCCCTCAAACTAAATGCACAGGGCCGCCCTCTCGCAGAGATGGTAGCACCGCTCCACAACAACCAAAATGTTAAAATTTTGAAATTTAAAATTCATTTTTGAATTTTAACGTCCATGATGACTCCAAAATTTTCGCCTCCGTTACAATATGAATAAAAATGATACTAGTATCCAAATAACAAATGATATTGTGCACGTGCGATGTAGCGATAAATCGACGAATCCAGATTCGACTTCGATGAAGCTATCATCAAGAATAAATATAAATAATAAAGATATGCATGCAAGATCTAATGATAATTCAGCGACTCTAGAGCCGATCCAGAAGAAATTAGTATCTAAAATAAATAAATTAAATAGATTAGACTAGCGCTAGATGAGGAAGATCAAATATTTGAAATTATGCATAAAGAAGAATTCAAGAAAATATATAATATGCTGCAGCAGAAGAGTAATAAAAATAATAAAGAACCGCTAAAAATTATAATATTTCAACCCCCTAAAAAGATTACAAACAAATCCATGCAACACAAAATAATTCAACAATACCATGACACACCACAAGGAGGACACGTAGGTATTAGAAAGACTATCCTTAAACTAAAACAACGCTATGTGTGGAAACATATGCGCCAGATGGTGAAAAATTACACAAATAAATGTGAATAATGCGCTCATAACAAACAAACAAGACACATAAAAGAAAAAAATGACAATTACCGACACTCCAAATACAAGTTTCGAAACAATAGCAATTGACATGGTCGGACCATTAAAAATTTCAAACGGGTATAGATACATACTGACTATGCAATGTGAACTGACAAAGTTCGTTATTGCACACCCAATAGAGAAAAAAGATGTAAAAAAAATAGCCCAAACACTAGTAGAACAGTTAATTTTAAAATACGGATTTTTCCAAAAATTAAAATCTGACAGAGGTACAGAGTTCGCGAATGAACTATTAAAAAACGTTTGCGACATACTTAAAATAACACAAGTTTTCTCAGCACCTTATCATCACGAAACGATAGGAGCTCTCGAAAGAAATCACAGAGTACTTAATGAATATCTTCTTTCTTTCGCTGATGATTATGAATGGGATAAATGGATTAGTTATTACACATTCGCATATAATACAACGCCACATACTGATACAGCTACTCACCATATGAACTGATTTTTGGTAAATTACCAAAAATTTCGAATGATTTAACTAAAGAAAACAAACCAGTTTACAACTTAGAAAACTATGCAAACGAATTAAAAATAAGACTTAGAAATTCCATTAATAAAGCAAAAGAATTAATAAAAACTGTAAAAAACAAACGTAAAATTGCTTACGACAAAAATTTAAATATATCAGATTTTCAAGAAGGAGATCGTGTACTTGTTAAATTAGAAACTAGGAAAAAATCTCAAAGTCCATACCACGGACCGTATAAAATAATCCATAGAGAAGGTGTAAATTCTCTTATTGAAATAAATAATAAGCATAAGAAATTTCACAATAATATGTTAAAAAGTTATAAAAACTAATAATTAGAATCAACTATAATTTTTTCAATTGACATTGTTCGAAAAAAAAACAACTTAAATTTATCTTACTTTCAAAAATTATTTTAATTAATATAACTTTTAAATATTAAAATTTAAGAATGCGCATAACTTTAAGTAAAATTTAACCATATACTAAATCAAATAAATCATACTACCAAATAAGTTAAGCATAACAATTATTACATTATAACATATTATACCAACTCTTAGTATATAAAAAACCTTATTAAAGAAATAGAATTACATACACATCTTTTGAATCTAAATATAATAAAAATTATTTAATACTATAAACATATCCTTTTTCCAAAACTCCAAAATCTTAAAAATTCATCTTTGAAAGTAAATTTTCGCTTAAGGGTGAGGGTGTAGTGTACTTACATATGCACACACTTTACAATTCAAACGACCACCCAAAAAGACCTTCACTTTAATGATCTACAATTGTCTAACATGTGGCAATAGTAAAAAGATAAAACAGCAACAGAATATGTTGACAATTTTCCTAATTTTTAAACACATAAAAAAACCTAAAAGTAAACACAATAAATTGCAGCGAGAATTCTGACGAAATGCATTTAGCACCCTTTCAGCTTGTACCGCTAGACGCCGCACAAACTGAAGTACGATCGAGAAAGTTGTGTTACAAGTGCATTGCACAGAAAAACACAACACAGCAACAACAGGCGAGGTTTTGAACGAGTGCCTTTGACACTTTAAAATCAAGGCCATGAATTTGAGCCAACCAATTAATGTGTTTGAAAATGTTGAAATTGAGGAGAAAATAATAAAGGTTATTAAACTATAAGTGATTGGTCAATTATCGATTCTTAAAAATATATTTAAAAATATTGGCATTAAAGGAGGAGTCTTGGAAATAGTGGTAAAATATTTTAAGGAAAAATACGTGTAAAAATAGTTTATGAGCCATATACTTTGAAAATAAAAGTCAGAATTTATCTGAGAATAAAACTTGGCACACCAGCCGAAATTAGAATCGTTTAAATTTTCAAACCAAGCTTGGCTATCTAGCCAGACAATCTTGAGCGTTGGTGCGCTCTCAAAAAACACCAAAGTAACATTCCGATTAGGCATCGAAATGTTTCTTTGAATTACAAAAATCTAATAGTATAGAATTACCTCCACATGGCGATCCTGCCGATTCGATCCTGCAAATACTAAAGTCTGAGTCTGAATAATATATCCTGTAACCAATTCTGTCAACTTTTCTGGACTTCAACCAACCTACTTTACCATCAATTTTTAAATTAAATTAAACGTTTTCAATGTTAACACAAGAAGAAATAAACCAAATTTTCACAAAATGGGAAAAATTGTTACTAACTACTGACAAAACCGAATACAAAGTCGAAGAATACGAGCCTGCACAAGTAACCGCAGAGTATCCAAAATACGTCCCAACTAGTTTGAACAACGCCGGTCCAAAACGGATTACTATAGAAGAATATAGAAAAAGGACACAAAAGTATAAACCAGAAAAAGAGAGACCTACACCACCATCAATACCAACAAGAAGACCACGATCAGGAAAGGTTGTGAAAGCAAAAAAACGGGTAGCAGAGTTATTCAACGTTATAAGGATAACAAAAGATAAAAAATTAAGATTAGAACTATTAACAAAAGTAAAAGCTGAACAAGCAATTTATAAAAAAAAAATAAAAATTTATTTCATGATACAAACAATACCTAACATTACTTATTTATATAAGGAATTAGCAATGTTCAATAACGAAAATATGGAAAAAAAATCATAATAAATGAACACATCGACAATAATATAGGGTCGATTGATACAACAAAACACATACAACAAATAGGTTGGACTGTCATAATAACCATAGGAGTAATAATAATATTGTTTTTTATAATATACAAGATAAATAAATATTGCAAAACATACATTAGAAAACATAATGTTAGGGCTATAGTAAATAATTAAAGCTATTAATACAAAATCAAAAAGAAAATTTTAAAAATGGAAAAAGTAACCCTACGCAAATACCAAGGCTGTTACGGTATTTTATTTAGCAAACATTGCACAGCATGTACTAAAAAAATAATTGACATAGGAAAAATAATATATTTTTTATATGAAAATAAAAATTGGCATCAACAATGTTGTAGATGCAACGTTTGTAATATTAATTTAAGTAGATTTGATTTTAAAGAAGACTGTTCAATGTTATTTTGTAGAAATTGCTATTATAATATAAATATATTGTAAATATAAATAAAAATAAAGTTTAAAAAAAAAATGAAATTAAAATGTATAAGAATTAATGGAAGAACTAAGAGAAATTTTAAATGAGGTATCAAAAATAAAACAAAATATAAAGAAATCAGCAAATAGAAAGTACAAAAGTGAAACAATCGACTTAAAGATAAAGTTTTTAGACCATTATAGATTACATTTTTATAAAACAGCTAAATCTTTGAATAAACTTGAGTCATATAATCTTTCTTTGAATTACAAAATCTAATAGTGTAGTATTACCTCCACAATGTTCTTAATTCTTAAGTTGTTAATTCTACGAAGTTTCTTAGATTCATTGCCTATTTTATACTTGTTATGTGCATGTTAATTGCATAAATTTCTGCTTGTATTTATAATAATTTTTTACTACTTTTAAAATGACAAATTACCTCATTTAACATTTTCAGTTTTAACCAATGTCACTTCTGTCTTGTATGCATGCATCCCTTGTGGTGAAATCTGATCCTCGTTGGCCTGCTACTGCTTGGTGTGTGGTGTCTATTACTTTTGGTCATCTTCTTGTTTCTCCTGTTGTTTTTATTTCTCCCCCCCCCCCGTTGTCCATCGGTGTGCCGAAAAAATGTCACGGCGTGTTTTAATTCTTTCATTGGTACAAGGATTTTTCTTTCGTACAATAGTGCCATTTTGGTCTGTTCTGCTGTGTCCACGGTGTGGTCTTATATCATGTATCTTGACTTATAATTGAAGTTCTTGTCCATTTATGTTGAATGAAATTTTGTTGTATTTTATATCAACATTTTGAGTTCTAATTTAATTTGTTTTTATTTTCTTCTGTCTCTCTCGCTTAAAGAAATGTGATCTATTGTTGGTTGATATAGTTGTGCGGTGGGTTCTTGGACCCCCTATCAGCCTTACTGTATTCCACTCGCTTATAAAGTCGCTTCCTCTCTTCCTTCGCAGTATGCTTCACAGAAAAACTGCCAGCATATATTTGAAAAATGTTAAAAAATCATAATTTCAAATTGTTGCGATACGTCTAACATTTTTACTTAATTAAAATAATGTACTGCAAACCTGCACTTCTGTTCCATTTTACTGTGTCTTTTTAACGTTGACTCAGAACTGTTGACATTCTTAAACTAATGCCGTTCCTTGTTTATTGTAGCTTCTTCTCGCTGCCTATCATCTTTCCGGTTAAAACTCCATTATAATTACTTGTTGTACGTGACCTCGTATCAGAATGCAAAAATAAGGTTGTATTTGTCCACTTTCGGCTTTAGTCTTATAATTTCGTTGCATCTTTAGACCCAAAGTATTTTCCTGTTATCTATGCTCGTTGCACTCCTGCTATGGTGATGCATACAAGACTATAGGTAACCCTCATATTTATTTTTAGATAAAATTAATAGTTATGTCTTATTTTAATATTTTCATTTCAAAACTACTTAATTTACAACCAATTTTAAAATTTAAATCTTGCGCAAAAATGTTTTTGTATTACAATATATACATGCTTTATTTACTCTTTTCAGTGACCTTCATATAAAATAATTTTTTTTCATATTTTCTTTGTTATCAACTCAACGTATTATTTCAAAGGGTTTAATTTCACTTTACTCCTTTAAATTTCTAAACATTCTAAATATCCTTTTAACTGATTTTTTTTCTTCTTATATTTTCATGTATCTATAATGGGCTTATTCAAATATTCTTTTGCAACAGTTTGCTTTTATATAAACTCATTCATATCTTAACATGGTTCGTTTAACATCCTTTATTTTTCAATGGTTAATTTTTAAATATGTTCATCCATATTTTGACATGCTTCAATTATGTATTTACTTATATTTAAACATTTTATTCTTCTTTGTAAACCCTTAACTGTCTTTTTTTCTCTTTAAAAATACTACTTTATTATTAATTTTAATCTTAAAGCTTTGATTCAACAGTTTTCATTTATATATTTATCGAATCTCAATATTTCCGCATAATAAGAATTTTTATTTTCATTTTTATTTTGAGTATAAAATTTTTCGATTTTTTTATGCGAATTTGTATTCTTCTTTTCAATCTTTCAACGCTTAAGCGCATTTTATTTATCTTTAAATTCATTTCAATTTAGGTATTTACTATCCCAAAAAAAAAACTTTCTTTTTTATCTTTAAAAAAAACTTATTTTTCTGAAACCGTAAAATCAAATTTCCTTTCATCATTTTATCTGTATTTTATTCTTCCATTTTATGTATTTTGTTTTACTGCGTTTTCATTGGACGTTGTCAATTGTTTTCATTTTTAACTAATTTATTAATTTTTTTTAATACTTCAATTTTCAAATTCAATTTCCAATTGTTTTTATCACGTTTTACCGCATCTTAATGGAATGCTATCAAAATTTCTTTATTTATCTTTTCAAATAGGTTGGCACCATCCTGGAATCTCTAACTAGAATGCGTGACCAGGATAAATCCCTGCCAGGGATTTCCGTAACTACGTCATTCGCTTTGAAAATTCCAAGACAATTGCTTGTTACTCTAGATTATTCTGCTGCTATCTTTCACAGTTCCCTTATCCTCCTGCTATATTTTCCTGCTATCTTCTGTTACTAAAAAACAATCCCGATTAATGCGAACCTTCCTCTTCATTACTTTACATTAAACTTTAAATCCAAAATAAAGTTTACGGAATTATTTTAAATAAAGTGGCACTATTTTGGGATCTACAAGTAGAATGCGTTGTACTAGAATTTAATCCTTGCGAGGGATTTCTGTTACAACGTCTTTCACTTTGAAGATGCCAACACATTTGCCTTTTACTTCAGATTTTCTCCGCTTCTTATTTCTTTCCTCCTATTTATATTCCTTTCTATTATTTCTTGATTTCATAAACTTTACTGTTTCCTTCGTTAGTAGTTTCCTCTACTCCATTTATTTCTCGTTGCCGTACTCTGGCCACAAATATGCTTTCAAATTCACTAATTTCCTAATTTTCTTTCTATATGACTTTTTTTCTGTTTTATATTCACCTTTTCTTTTCAACTTTACTAAATTTTTTTAATATAATATTTATATTTTTTTCTCATATTTTTAGTACTCCTAATATGAATCTTATACTATTTTTCCCTTTCCCGTACTTTCTGTATTTTATGTTATTAGATTTTCCCCAAAAATATTTTTTCCTCTTCGTTTTGTATACTCTGTAAATTTCTGTGAAGTTTACCAAATTTTCACTTAAATAAACTCTTATTTCAATCTCTTGGTTTTGAACCACTAACTTGGGGGTTTTTGCAGCATTTATTTTCACTTCTGCACTATAATGACATGAACTTAATTCATTTTTTCGTTTCAAACTACTCCTTAACGTGTTTTGTTTAGCTAAACTTGTGACCGCTCCGGAATCTACAAGTAGAATGAGTTTTCCGTTTTTTGTAGCCTCGCAAGGAAATTCCACGAACACATCATTTACTTTGGAGATTCCAAAACATTCATCCTTTTTCTTTTCCAACACCGTCATATTTTTATTCCAACCACCATTTGTTATATTTTCACTTAATTTTTCTAATTCCACATCGGATTTTTCTTTTATCATATTTCCATTTAATTTTCCTGCTACCTCATTGACTTTTTCTTTTCTTACATTTTCATTTAACTTTCCTGCTACCACATTGAATTTTTCTTTTCGCATATTTCCATTTAATTTTTCGAGTGCCACATCGAATTTTTCTTTTATTTCTCCGAGTGTTTCTATAACCTTTTTTGATGTCGCCTGCAACGACTCAACAGTTACCATCGATTCTGGGCGTATGTTTTCTACATTCCTTCCTGAATGAGGTGTACAGAAATGTACAATCCTTTTGGATGTCAAATTCTCTGTTACTACTGAATGATCTGTTACTGAACTTTCCACTGGCTTGGATGTACAGATAT
This sequence comes from Dichetophora obliterata, assembly GCA_963920525.1. Taxonomy (NCBI): domain Eukaryota; kingdom Metazoa; phylum Arthropoda; class Insecta; order Diptera; family Sciomyzidae; genus Dichetophora; species Dichetophora obliterata. The sequence goes on along the minus strand of OY986436.1, from coordinate 109,740,881 downwards.
TCACAATCTCTTCAGACGTAGAATTATCTCTTACTATCCTTTCTATTTTCTTAGATGTAAGTATATTCACAATCTTTCTAGGTGTAGAATTATCCGTTACTATCTTTGATGGCCTTATTTCTCTCTTATTTCGGAAATCCCAGCTCATTGGCCTTGGCTGGGCCCCTGAAAGTTTCCCTGCCGATTTTCCCAGTTGTTCCTCCTATAACACTCATCCTGCATATGACCCACCTTGTCACACCACCTACAGCGTACCTGTTGCTGTCTCACTTGCAGTTCATTACCAAAATTATTTGCCCTAAAACTCAGTTGATCGTTAAATATGTTCCTGTTTTTCTGCTGTCTACTAGGAAATTGTCTAAAATATTTCTGCTGTCCCCTTGGTGCGAATGAGGGTGCAATCATCCAACAATTTTCATGACACTCATAAGACACTCATCCCTTGTGTGTCCTTGTCTGTTGCAGAATGAACACTTGATGTTCATTTTATATCGGTCCTGCCTTTCGTCTTCGAACCTATCTACTGGTGATAAATCTCTTATCCTAAAACCCTGATTTATTCTTTTATTCCATCTCTGTTCTTCGTCCCTTTTTTGTATCGTGTAAGTTTGACGCGGTGAATGTCGTCCTGACCCATTCCTGCTTTTGTCCTTCAACATATATTCTAAATCTGAAGCTTTTTTTACCAACTCTGATAGGTCATTCCCTGACAATGATAACACTACTGTCCTTATCTCAGGATCCAATATACCGACTTTAAATGCTGTAATTACGGAGGTATTTAATTGTTTGAGGAGTGATTTGTCCTCCCCTATACAGTCTCTCCCTCTGGCTTCTATTGAACCTAATCTTCGTGCAAACGCAATTGTTTTTTCCCCGGGCTCTTGTTCACTTCTAGATAATGCAATAATTATTGAATCGTATGTAGTTGTTCTTAGATAATTTGCCTTAATCAATAAGTAAATATCCTCTACCTTGTCAAGTTGTCGGATCCTACATAGTTCGAAAGCTTCCCCGTGCAACCGGAGTTTTATGCACTCTATGAAAATTGGGATATCTACTCTCTTAACTGTTCTTGCAGCCAGGTCACATCCCTTGATGAACCTATATACTTCTGCCGGTGACTCGGAACCCGAAAACAAGGGCACCAAATTATTCACCGTTTTCGCTATGTCGTTTACATTCATAATTGTTCGTTTATCTTCTGTCTTGCTTCCTGCAAACTTACTCTAACACTCCGTGTGATAAATTTGAATAAAAATACGAAATCTCCTCCTGCCATGAGGTACATGAACAAATACAAATTTAAAGCTTACAAAACACATTTTTATATTTTTTGTTTAATTCCCATTTCTTTAAGGTTTTTGCCATATATTAACCATACATAAGTCGACTTTTGTTATACAAATATTCTTAACTATATTTAAAAGATTTTTCTTTTTATTATCTATATTTTATAAAAAATTTTAACATTCATGCCGCTTTGGACTTCCTTGACGTTGACTGGTTCTCTTCTCTGTTGATAAATCTTCCACGGTTATTTGTTCCTTTTCTATTTTTCCATAAAATCTGCTTCGAGGTTTGGTTTGCCAGGATGGTATTCAAAAATTCTAATGGTACAGTCCTCAGTGGATCCAAAAAAGTTTTTGTTGACAGAATGCGTATCTAAAAAAAAAAAATTCCCAGAAATTTAATTCCTAAAAAGGCTTCAAACGAAACTTAAACCTTCCTACCATCATAAGAGAAAATATTCCTACCATCCCCTTTACGAGAGTGGCGGAAGATGGAGGCACCATCAATAATATATTTCCCGTAGGACCCACGTCAGTCCTACTGCCACAAAGAAAAAAAATCCCACAGACATTTATGCCAAAAACTATCATTTTGCCCAACAAAAAAAAAATTTTTTTTCAACATACCCAATGGTTTAACTCTATAATTCATCGTTATAAATCCTTTATTATTATTAAAACATTAAACACATATTTTTTTATTAATTTCCTACCAAAAAATTTCATTCGTTTAAAACTTTACAAAAACATAAAAAAAATATCCTTATTGTTCCTGTAACAATAAGGATCCTATCAAACATTTAAATTCCATAAAAAAGTTTATTCTAAAATCCACCGATCACTTTGAATCCCTACAAACGATTCAAAGGTCCTAGCTATTTCTTTTTTTTATATCCATTTTTTTAAACCACCTGCTGTTCCTGCAACAGAAGGATCTAACAAAAATTGTCTTTCTCTAAGACTTTATACAATTAAACAAACAAACTTGTTCTAATTGTTCCTGTAACAATAAGGATTCTAACATCCTTGCTGTGTCTGCGGACAGAAGGATCCTACCGGCTGCGCCATTTTGTTGCGTCCTCCCGTGAGGATGCGCGTAGATCCTAATCGTGGTCCTAATTGTCAGACTGGGAACTCGTCCCAAATCCTGGTTATACTCGCTCACCTTATTTTACTAGGCATGGTGAGCTATGCCGGTCAGTAGGCAGCCGTGAGGTTGCCGGAAAATTACCTTAATTAAACTCACCGTGGTTATCCATGTTTGCTAGATCCTCCGGTCTGGCTAATTTTCTGGATAAAAGGCGGTTTTTGGGTCCAGGTTCTATCTCTTGCTCACACTTGGTGACTGTGTTTTTATTTGTAGTTCAAATGCTACTTTTGTTTTTACAATTTTAAGTTTTAACCACACCTGGTCACCGCGAAAATACTACAACTTATTCTCTTCAATATTCTTGTACTTAACACCTCAGTTTTAATGATAATAAGCTGTACTCAGCATTTGTGCAAGATTGCCTTCCGCATCTTGCAGAATAATTTAACCTATTACAATATCATCGTTTTTCTTAATTTAGTTTACAGTCTAGCTAATAGGAACATCATAATGATGTTCCTATCAATATCATCATTATGATGTTCCTATTCAATATCTACAACAACAAAGCGGGCTCCCAGTCGTCGTCATCCAATGACCGCAATGCTGTAGCGGTGGCACACTTGGCTGCTGCAGCAGATACAGCTACAAGAAAAACACCAACTAACGACGCAAGAGGTGGCACTTTCACAAGCGACCCCTTCGAAAAAAAGGCCAAGGTGATAAGATCTCCGGTTAAGTCCCAGCAAAACAAGGAAACTTGCGAAACCACCGATGAAACAACCAAAACACCAACAGGGGCTGGAAAATCTGACAAGCCAGACACAACGTCTTTCTGCAGGCTCGGATTTCAGATTAGGAAGCTTGTGGATATGCTTGAGGATGGGAAAAGGCGCTGAATCCATCAGCCAATGCGAGATGCAATTGATTGCATTAAAGCACTCTACGAGCTCACCGCCATTGAACAGCATGATGATGTCGTTGAAGAGGTTATTAGACGCAATAACTCCTCTCAAACGTCACCATTGCCCAAAATGTCGGACCTTAAAAAAGAAGACCGGGCTCTGATATAGAGACCCCGCAGATAAAACGCACATATGCAGCAGTTTTGTCTGCAAACAAGAGGAAGCAAACCCTAAGCCAAGAAGCTAAGGGGCCTATCATGCCTGGAACTGTTGCCGTAGAATTTCCAACAAAGGTTGGAGATACAGCGGCACCAGCTGAAGGCAGAAAAGAAAACAGGCCACCGCCTAAAAAGAAACAGAAGTGAGAAAAAGTTGGCCCGAAAAAGCAGCCCAAGACAAAGCCCAAGCATGTAAAAGCTAGACCGGATGCTTTGATTATTTCCGCGAATGAGAATCAGACGTACGCTGAAATTTTACGGAAAATAAAAAGCGATGATGCGCTTAAGTCTCTTGGAGAAAATGTAAAAGCAATCCGACGTACCGCGAGGAACGAGGGATTGATAGGAAACCTCAAAACGGGATATCAAGGTACGCAAACGGCTTATGTCAGTCTACCGGCAGAAGACGCAGTTAAGGTACTAAAGGTGCAGTGGATACTCATTGGGTGGGTGTCCTGCAGAGTACGAGAGAGTGACTCGCCAAAGCGATGTTTTAAATGCTGGAAGTACAATCACAGAGCTAGGGACTGCAAAGAGGACATAGATAGGAGCACCCTCTGCAGAAAGTGCGGAGAAAATGGGCTATGCAAAAGGGATCATGCAGCTGGAAGCGCTCGCTGCCCAGAGCACCAGAAGGCGGTTAGAAGGAAAAGATGAGAATGAAAATCGTTCAAATCAATCTTAACCACTGCATCGCGGCGCAGGACTTGCTGCAACAGACGATTTTTGAGCGACAGTTTGATCTTGCTCTCTTGTGTGAGCAGTACCACAAAATGAATGACTCTGAGTGGGTGACAGATGCGCCAAGCAAAGCCGCAATATGGACCCTTAGTGGCAAGGCATTCCAAAGTAAAGCTTCAGCCGCTAACACGGGCTTCTCCTGGGCAAAACTCAATGGGATCTTTTTCGTTTCGTGCTATGCGCCACCCCAAATGGACATCACCAATTTGAGCGGTTTCTAACGGAGCTTGTTGCAGAGGCCCGAGGGAAGTCACCCATAGTGATTGCAGGCGATTTTAATGCCTGGTCGACAAGATGGGGTAGTAGGGGCAGAAATCGTAGAGGCACACTGCTTATGGAATGCCTTGCAACCCTGAATGTTGAGCTTCTCAACAATGGTCACCACACATTTGAAGCTGGTAGTAGACGGTCAGCAGTTGGTCTCACGTTTGCGCACAATTCCAACATGGAATGTTGATGATTATTATACGCTCAGTGATCATCGTACGATCGTCATCGAACTGCAGCATTTATGTATGCCGAGAAGAGCAATTAAAGCACAGACGCAGGGATGGAAGCAACACGCTTTCGATGCTGAAGTGTTCCAGATTGTTTGGAATGAGGGAGAAACAGTTGATGAAAGAACGACAAACATGGCGGCAAACATCCGACAGCGAATAATAACCTCATGTGACGCAGCAATGCCGAGAAGGAAAAAAGCGCCAACCAGGAAACCGGTCTACTGGTGGATTGACAAAATTGCGGAATGTAGAAGTCGATGTATTGGGGCGCGAAGGAAAGTAACGCGTGCTCGAAATCGCCCAACGTGGCAATCGTTGCATGAAAACCTTAAGGAATGCCGAAAACAGCTAAAGGAGGCGATCGAAAACAGCAAAGAGTCCAGCTTCCAAAGGCTTCGGGACATGGCGGATATTGACCCGTGCAAGGCGTACACAGTGGTGATGAGCAGACTGCGTGGACCTAAAGCACCACATTTATCGGAACCAGCTATTATGAACAGCGTGGTGTCTGAACTCTTTCCACCACAGCTAGCACAGTTACAATAGGCTACCTGAAGACATAGGTGATATCCCTACAGTGACACCGGAAGAAGTGCTTCTGACATTGCAGAAAATTTCCGACACCAAAACGCCTGGGCTGGATGGCATCCCTAACGTGGCGATGAAAACCGCCATACGAGCAGATCCCGGCGTGTTTGCTAGAATGTACACAGCGTGCCTGAACGAAAGAACATTCCCGTCTTTCTGGAAAGTCCAAAGATTTTGTTTTGCTGCTTAAACCAAGGAAACAGCCGGATCAACCCTCTGCATACAGACCACTATGCATGCTTGACTCGCTGGGCAAAGTACTAGAGAGTATCATCGTCAGAAGACTCCAAGATACCCTTGAATCACCAGGCGGACTATCTTCCAAGCAATTTGGTTTTAAACGAGGAAAATCGACCATCGATGCTATCCAGGCTGTTATGACTATATCTCACGACTCACATACAGGTATTTCAACGATCTGGGCGACCAAAATTATTTTTGTGCTTAAATGCAGATATCTTGTCAAGTACAACAAGACTCTGTTCTTGAAATTTGCGAAACCCTCTCAAATCTTGTGTTAAGGGTAAGAAACCGGGTTTTTCTGCCCTTTTGCAGATATAAGCTAGTAATTTTAATGAATATGGACTGATTTTGAATTCCTCAGTGGATTTAGAAAGAAGAAACTAAGCCATTACGAAGATATGAAAATGATATTTAAGTAATATTGAAACATCTGTGAGTATTCCTCCAGCAAACTAACTTTTCCAAAAAAAATTGGCTATTTTTCAACTTTGGAGATGTTTTTACACATTTTTTCATTTAGGAACCGTATAATTTAAGACTGTTATATAAAAGTATATTTATTTATGAGTAAAATCTAGCTTTGGTTTAAAACATCCGTTAAAAATCGACTGAGTTAATAAACTTTTAATAAAACCAAAATTTTGGAATAAATGCCTACACAAAAGTAATAAATAAAAAAAAAAAAAACAAATGGTATGTAAATGATGTAAATATATATTGAACATGTTTTATTGAAAAAAAATAACAAAAATAAGATAAAAGATTAAGAAAACATTTAATTGAATATTGCATCGCTCTCAATATATGATATCTAAGATATGAACATTGATATTGCTTCTGGCAAGAACGCGTTAGTATTTCTATTCTTTATTGCTCTTATACAGCTTAACAAAGGGTCCAGAGAAGGTGTAAATTCTCTTATAGAAATAAATAATAAGCATAAGAAATTTCACAATAATATGTTAAAAAAGTTATAAAAACTAATAATTAGAATCAACTATCATTTTTTCAATTGACATTGTTCGAAAAAAAAAAAACAACTTAAATTTATCTTACTTTCAAAAACTATTTGAATTAATATAACTTTTAAATATTAAAATTTAAGAATGCGCATAACTTTAAGTAAAATTTAACCATATACTAAATCAAATAAATCATACTACCAAATAAGTTAAGCATAACAATTATTACATTATAACATATTATACCAACTCTTAGCATATAAAAAACCTTATTAAAGAAATAGAATTACATACACATCTTTTGAATCTAAATATAATAAAAATTATTTAATACTATAAACATATCCTTTTTCCAAAACTCCAAAATCTTAAAAATTCATCTTTGAAAGTAAATTTTCGCTTAAGGGTGAGGGTGTAGTGTACTTACATATGCACACACTTTACAATTCAAACGACCACCCAAAAAGACCTTCACTTTAATGATCTACAATTGTCTAACATGTGGCAATAGTAAAAAGATAAAACAGCAACAGAATATGTTGACAATTTTCCTAATTTTTAAACACATAAAAAACCTAAAAGTAAACACAATAAATTGCAGCGAGAATTCTGACGAAATGCATTTAGCACCCTTTCAGCTTGTACAGCTAGACGCCGCACAAACTGAAGTACGATCGAGAGTGTTGTGTTACAAGTGCATTGCACAGAAAAACACAACACAGCAACAACAGGCGATGTTTTGAACGAGTGCCTTTGACACTTTAAAATCAAGGCCATGAATTTGAGCCGACCAATTAATGTGTTTGAAAATGTTGAAATTGAGGAGAAAATAACAAAGGTTATTAAACTATAAGTGATTGGTCAATTATCGATTCTTAAAAATATATTTAAAAATATTGGCATTAAAGGAGGAGTCTTGGAAATTGTGGTAAAATATTTTAAGGAAAAATACGTGTAAAAATAGTTTATAAGCCATATACTTTGAAAATAAAAGGCAGAATTTATCTGAGAATAAATTTGGCACACCAGCCGAAATTAGAATCGTTTAAATTTTCAAACCAAGCTTGGCTATCTAGCTAGACAATCTTGAGCGTTGGTGCGCTCTCAAAAAACACCAAAGTAACATTCCGATTAGGCATCGAAATGTTTCTTTGAATTACAAAATCTAATAGTGTAGTATTACCTCCACAATGTTCATAATTCTTAAGTTGTTAATTCTACGAAGTTTCTTAGATTCATTGCCTATTTTATACTTGTTATGTGCATGTTAATTGCATAAATTTCTGCTTGTATTTATAATAATTTTTTACTACTTTTAAAATGACAAATTACCTCATTTAACATTTTCAGTTTTAACCAATGTCACTTCTGTCTTGTATGCATGCATCCCTTGTGGTGAAATCTGATCCTCGTTGGCCTGCTACTGCTTGGTGTGTGGTGTCTATTACTTTTGGTCATCTTCTTGTTTCTCCTGTTGTTTTTATTTCTCCCCCCCCCCCCGTTGTCCATCGGTGTGCCGAAAAAATGTCACGGCGTGTTTTAATTCTTTCATTGGTACAAGGATTTTTCTTTCGTACAATAGTGCCATTTTGGTCTGTTCTGCTGTGTCCACGGTGTGGTCTTATATCATGTATCTTGACTTATAATTGAAGTTCTTGTCCATCTATGTTGAATGAAATTTTGTTGTATTTTATATCAACATTTTGAGTTCTAATTTAATTTGTTTTTATTTTCTTCTGTCTCTCTCGCTTAAAGAAATGTGATCTATTGTTGGTTGATATAGTTGTGCGGTGGGTTCTTGGACCCCCTATCAGCCTTACTGTATTCCACTCGCTTATAAAGTCGCTTCCTCTCTTCCTTCGCAGTATGCTTCACAGAAAAACTGCCAGCATATATTTGAAAAATGTTAAAAAAACATAATTTCAAATTGTTGCGATACGTCTAACATTTTTACTTAATTAAAATAATGTACTGCAAACCTGCACTTCTGTTCCATTTTACTGTGTATTTTTAACGTTGACTCAGAACTGTTGACATTTTTAAACTAATGCCGTTCCTTGTTTATTGTAGCTTCTTCTCGCTGCCTATCATCTTTCCGGTTAAAACTCCATTATAATTACTTGTTGTACGTGACCTCGTATCAGAATGCAAAAATAAGGTTGTATTTGTCCACTTTCGGCTTTAGTCATATAATTTCGTTGCATCTTTAGACCCAAAGTATTTTCCTGTTATCTATGCTCGTTGCACTCCTGCTATGGTGATGCATACAAGACTATAGGTAACCCTCATATTTATTTTTAGATAAAATTAATAGTTATGTCTTATTTTAATATTTTCATTTCAAAACTACTTAATTTACAACCAATTTTAAAATTTAAATCTTGCGCAAAAATGTTTTTGTATTACAATATATACATGCTTTATTTACTCTTTTCAGTGACCTTCATATAAAATAATTTTTTTTCATATTTTCTTTGTTATCAACTCAACGTATTATTTCAAAGGGTTTAATTTCACTTTACTCCTTTAAATTTCTAAACATTCTAAATATCCTTTTAACTGATTTTTTTTCTTCTTATATTTTCATGTATCTATAATGGGCTTATTCAAATATTCTTTTGCAACAGTTTGCTTTTATATAAACTTATTCATATCTTAACATGGTTCGTTTAACATCCTTTATTTTTCAATGGTTAATTTTTAAATATGTTCATCCATATTTTGACATGCTTCAATTATGTATTTACTTATATTTAAACATTTTATTCTTCTTTGTAAACCCTTAACTGTCTTTTTTTTCTCTTTAAAAATACTACTTTATTATTAATTTTAATCTTAAAGCTTTGATTCAACAGTTTTCATTTATATATTTATCGAATCTCAATATTTCCGCATAATAAGAATTTTTATTTTCATTTTTATTTTGAGTATAAAATTTTTCGATATTTTTATGCGAATTTGTATTCTTCTTTTCAATCTTTCAACGCTTAAGCGCATTTTATTTATCTTTAAATTCATTTCAATTTAGGTATTTACTATCCCAAAATAAAAAAAAACTTTCTTTTTTATCTTTAAAAAAACTTATTTTTCTGAAACCGTAAAATCAAATTTTCTTTCATCATTTTATCTGTATTTTATTCTTCCATTTTATGTATTTTGTTTTACTGCGTTTTCATTGGACGTTGTCAATTGTTTTCATTTTTAACTAATTTATTAATTTTTTTTAATACTTCAATTTTCAAATTCAATTTCCAATTGTTTTTATCACGTTTTACCGCATCTTAATGGAATGCTATCAAAATTTCTTTATTTATCTTTTCAAATAGGATGGCACCATCCTGGAATCTCTAACTAGAATGCGTGACCAGGATAAATCCCTGCCAGGGATTTCCGTAACTACGTCATTCGCTTTGAAAATTCCAAGACAATTGCTTGTTACTCTAGATTATTCTGCTGCTATCTTTCACAGTTCCCTTATACTCCTGCTATATTTTCCTGCTATCTTCTGTTACTAAAAAACAATCCCGATTAATGCGAACCTTCCTCTTCATTACTTTACATTAAACTTTAAATCCAAAATAAAGTTTACGGAATTATTTTAAATAAAGTGGCACTATTTTGGGATCTACAAGTAGAATGCGTTGTACTAGAATTTAATCCTTGCGAGGGATTTCTGTTACAACGTCTTTCACTTTGAAGATGCCAACACATTTGCCTTTTACTTCAGATTTTCTCCGCTTCTTATTTCTTTCCTCCTATTTATATTCCTTTCTATTATTTCTTGATTTCATAAACTTTACTGTTTCCTTCGTTAGTAGTTTCCTCTACTCCATTTATTTCTCGTTGCCGTACTCTGGCCACAAATATGCTTTCACATTCACTACTTTCCTAATTTTCTTTCTATATGACTTTTTTTCTGTTTTATATTCACCTTTTCTTTTCAACTTTACTAAATTTTTTTAATATAATATTTATATTTTTTTCTCATATTTTTAGTACTCCTAATATGAATCTTATACTATTTTTCCCTTTCCCGTACTTTCTGTATTTTATGTTATTAGATTTTCCCCAAAAATATTTTTTCCTCTTCGTTTTATATACTCTGTAAATTTCTGTGAAGTTTACCAAATTTTCACTTAAATAACCTCTTATTTCAATCTCTTGGTTTTGAACCACTAACTTGGGGGTTTTTGCAGCATTTATTTTCACTTCTGCACTATAATGACATGAACTTAATTCATTTCTTCGTTTCAAACTACTCCTTAACGTGTTTTGTTTAGCTAAACTTGTGACCGCTCCGGAATCTACAAGTAGAATGAGTTTTCCGTTTTTTGTAGCTTCGCAAGGAAATTCTACGAACACATCATTTACTTTGGAGATTCCAAAACATTCATCCTTTTTCTTTTCCAACACCGTCATATTTTTATTCCAACCACCATTTGTTATATTTTCACTTAATTTTTCTAATTCCACATCGGATTTTTCTTTTATCATATTTCCATTTAATTTTCCTGCTACCTCATTGACTTTTTCTTTTCTTACATTTTCATTTAACTTTCCTGCTACCACATTGAATTTTTCTTTTCGCATATTTCCATTTAATTTTTCGAGTGCCACATCGAATTTTTCTTTTATTTCTCCGAGTGTTTCTATAACCTTTTTTGATGTCGCCTGCAACGACTCAACCGTTACCATCGATTCTGGGCGTATGTTTTCTACATTCCTTCCTGAATGAGGTGTACAGAAATGTACAATCCTTTTGGATGTCAAATTCTCTGTTACTACTGAATGATCTGTTACTGAACTTTCCACTGGCTTGGATGTACAGATATTCACAATCTCTTCAGACGTAGAATTATCTCTTACTATCCTTTCTATTTTCTTAGATGTAAGTATATTCACAATCTTTCTAGGTGTAGAATTATCCGTTACTATCTTTGATGGCCTTATTTCTCTCTTATTTCGGAAATCCCAGCTCATTGGCCTTGGCTGGGCCCCTGAAAGTTTCCCTGCCGATTTTCCCAGTTGTTCCTCCTATAACACTCATCCTGCATATGACCCACCTTGTCACACCACCTACAGCGTACCTGTTGCTGTCTCACTTGCAGTTCATTACCAAAATTATTTGCCCTAAAACTCAGTTGATCGTTAAATATGTTCCTGTTTTTCTGCTGTCTACTAGGAAATTGTCTAAAATATTTCTGCTGTCCCCTTGGTGCGAATGAGGGTGCAATCATCCAACAATTTTCATGACACTCATAAGACACTCATCCCTTGTGTGTCCTTGTCTGTTGCAGAATGAACACTTGATGTTCATTTTATATCGGTCCTGCCTTTCGTCTTCGAACCTATCTACTGGTGATAAATCTCTTATCCTAAAACCCTGATTTATTCTTTTATTCCATCTCTGTTCTTCGTCCCTTTTTTGTATCGTGTAAGTTTGACGCGGTGAATGTCGTCCTGACCCATTCCTGCTTTTGTCCTTCAACATATATTCTAAATCTGAAGCTTTTTTTACCAACTCTGATAGGTCATTCCCTGACAATGATAACACTACTGTCCTTATCTCAGGATCCAATATACCGACTTTAAATGCTGTAATTACGGAGGTATTTAATTGTTTGAGGAGTGATTTGTCCTCCCCTATACAGTCTCTCCCTCTGGCTTCTATTGAACCTAATCTTCGTGCAAACGCAATTGTTTTTTCCCCGGGCTCTTGTTCACTTCTAGATAATGCAATAATTATTGAATCGTATGTAGTTGTTCTTAGATAATTTGCCTTAATCAATAAGTAAATATCCTCTACCTTGTCAAGTTGTCGGATCCTACATAGTTCGAAAGCTTCCCCGTGCAACCGGAGTTTTATGCACTCTATGAAAATTGGGATATCTACTCTCTTAACTGTTCTTGCAGCCAGGTCACATCCCTTGATGAACCTATATACTTCTGCCGGTGACTCGGAACCCGAAAACAAGGGCACCAAATTATTCACCGTTTTCGCTATGTCGTTTACATTCATAATTGTTCGTTTATCTTCTGTCTTGCTTCCTGCAAACTTACTCTAACACTCCGTGTGATAAATTTGAATAAAAATACGAAATCTCCTCCTGCCATGAGGTACATGAACAAATACAAATTTAAAGCTTACAAAACACATTTTTATATTTTTTGTTTAATTCCCATTTCTTTAAGGTTTTTGCCATATATTAACCATACATAAGTCGACTTTTGTTATACAAATATTCTTAACTATATTTAAAAGATTTTTCTTTTTATTATCTATATTTTATAAAAAATTTTAACATTCATGCCGCTTTGGACTTCCTTGACGTTGACTGGTTCTCTTCTCTGTTGATAAATCTTCCACGGTTATTTGTTCCTTTTCTATTTTTCCATAAAATCTGCTTCGAGGTTTGGTTTGCCAGGATGGTATTCAAAAATTCTAATGGTACAGTCCTCAGTGGATCCAAAAAAGTTTTTGTTGACAGAATGCGTATCTAAAAAAAAAAAAATCCCAGAAATTTAATTCCTAAAAAGGCTTCAAACGAAACTTAAACCTTCCTACCATCATAAGAGAAAATATTCCTACCATCCCCTTTACGAGAGTGGCGGAAGATGGAGGCACCATCAATAATATATTTCCCGTAGGACCCACGTCAGTCCTACTGCCACAAAGAAAAAAAATCCCACAGACATTTATGCCAAAAACTATCATTTTGCCCAACAAAAAAAAATTTTTTTTTCAACATACCCAATGGTTTAACTCTATAATTCATCGTTATAAATCCTTTATTATTATTAAAACATTAAACACATATTTTTTTATTAATTTCCTACCAAAAAATTTCATTCGTTTAAAACTTTACAAAAACATAAAAAAAATATCCTTATTGTTCCTGTAACAATAAGGATCCTATCAAACATTTAAATTCCATAAAAAAGTTTATTCTAAAATCCACCGATCACTTTGAATCCCTACAAACGATTCAAAGGTCCTAGCTATTTCTTTTTTTTATATCCATTTTTTTAAACCACCTGCTGTTCCTGCAACAGAAGGATCTAACAAAAATTGTCTTTCTCTAAGACTTTATACAATTAAACAAACAAACTTGTTCTAATTGTTCCTGTAACAATAAGGATTCTAACATCCTTGCTGTGTCTGCGGACAGAAGGATCCTACCGGCTGCGCCATTTTGTTGCGTCCTCCCGTGAGGATGCGCGTAGATCCTAATCGTGGTCCTAATTGTCAGACTGGGAACTCGTCCCAAATCCTGGTTATACTCGCTCACCTTATTTTACTAGGCATGGTGAGCTATGCCGGTCAGTAGGCAGCCGTGAGGTTGCCGGAAAATTACCTTAATTAAACTCACCGTGGTTATCCATGTCTGCTAGATCCTCCGGTCTGGCTAATTTTCTGGATAAAAGGCGGTTTTTGGGTCCAGGTTCTATCTCTTGCTCAAACTTGGTGACTGTGTTTTTATTTGTAGTTCAAATGCTACTTTTGTTTTTACAATTTTAAGTTTTAACCACACCTGGTCACCGCGAAAATACTACAACTTATTCTCTTCAATATTCTTGTACTTAACACCTCAGTTTTAATGATAATAAGCTGTACTCAGCATTTGTGCAAGATTGCCTTCCGCATCTTGCAGAATAATTTAACCTATTACAATATCATCGTTTTTCTTAATTTAGTTTACAGTCTAGCTAATAGGAACATCATAATGATGTTCCTATCAATATCATCATTATGATGTTCCTATTCAATATCTACAACAACAAAGCGGGCTCCCAGTCGTCGTCATCCAATGACCGCAATGCTGTAGCGGTGGCACACTTGGCTGCTGCAGCAGATACAGCTACAAGAAAAACACCAACTAACGACGCAAGAGGTGGCACTTTCACAAGCGACCCCTTCGAAAAAAAGGCCAAGGTGATAAGATCTCCGGTTAAGTCCCAGCAAAACAAGGAAACTTGCGAAACCACCGATGAAACAACCAAAACACCAACAGGGGCTGGAAAATCTGACAAGCCAGACACAACGTCTTTCTGCAGGCTCGGATTTCAGATTAGGAAGCTTGTGGATATGCTTGAGGATGGGAAAAGGCGCTGAATCCATCAGCCAATGCGAGATGCAATTGATTGCATTAAAGCACTCTACGAGCTCACCGCCATTGAACAGCATGATGATGTCGTTGAAGAGGTTATTAGACGCAATAACTCCTCTCAAACGTCACCATTGCCCAAAATGTCGGACCTTAAAAAAGAAGACCGGGCTCTGATATAGAGACCCCGCAGATAAAACGCACATATGCAGCAGTTTTGTCTGCAAACAAGAGGAAGCAAACCCTAAGCCAAGAAGCTAAGGGGCCTATCATGCCTGGAACTGTTGCCGTAGAATTTCCAACAAAGGTTGGAGATACAGCGGCACCAGCTGAAGGCAGAAAAGAAAACAGGCCACCGCCTAAAAAGAAACAGAAGTGAGAAAAAGTTGGCCCGAAAAAGCAGCCCAAGACAAAGCCCAAGCATGTAAAAGCTAGACCGGATGCTTTGATTATTTCCGCGAATGAGAATCAGACGTACGCTGAAATTTTACGGAAAATAAAAAGCGATGATGCGCTTAAGTCTCTTCGAGAAAATGTAAAAGCAATCCGACGTACCGCGAGGAACGAGGGATTGATAGGAAACCTCAAAACGGGATATCAAGGTACGCAAACGGCTTATGTCAGTCTACCGGCAGAAGACGCAGTTAAGGTACTAAAGGTGCAGTGGATACTCATTGGGTGGGTGTCCTGCAGAGTACGAGAGAGTGACTCGCCAAAGCGATGTTTTAAATGCTGGAAGTACAATCACAGAGCTAGGGACTGCAAAGAGGACATAGATAGGAGCACCCTCTGCAGAAAGTGCGGAGAAAATGGGCTATGCAAAAGGGATCATGCAGCTGGAAGCGCTCGCTGCCCAGAGCACCAGAAGGCGGTTAGAAGGAAAAGATGAGAATGAAAATCGTTCAAATCAATCTTAACCACTGCATCGCGGCGCAGGACTTGCTGCAACAGACGATTTTTGAGCGACAGTTTGATCTTGCTCTCTTGTGTGAGCAGTACCACAAAATGAATGACTCTGAGTGGGTGACAGATGCGCCAAGCAAAGCCGCAATATGGACCCTTAGTGGCAAGGCATTCCAAAGTAAAGCTTCAGCCGCTAACACGGGCTTCTCCTGGGCAAAACTCAATGGGATCTTTTTCGTTTCGTGCTATGCGCCACCCCAAATGGACATCACCAATTTGAGCGGTTTCTAACGGAGCTTGTTGCAGAGGCCGGAGGGAAGTCACCCATAGTGATTGCAGGCGATTTTAATGCCTGGTCGACAAGATGGGGTAGTAGGGGCAGAAATCGTAGAGGCACACTGCTTATGGAATGCCTTGCAACCCTGAATGTTGAGCTTCTCAACAATGGTCACCACACATTTGAAGCTGGTAGTAGACGGTCAGCAGTTGGTCTCACGTTTGCGCACAATTCCAACATGGAATGTTGATGATTATTATACGCTCAGTGATCATCGTACGATCGTCATCGAACTGCAGCATTTATGTATGCCGAGAAGAGCAATTAAAGCACAGACGCAGGGATGGAAGCAACACGCTTTCGATGCTGAAGTGTTCCAGATTGTTTGGAATGAGGGAGAAACAGTTGATGAAAGAACGACAAACATGGCGGCAAACATCCGACAGCGAATAATAACCTCATGTGACGCAGCAATGCCGAGAAGGAAAAAAGCGCCAACCAGGAAACCGGCCTACTGGTGGATTGACAAAATTGCGGAATGTAGAAGTCGATGTATTGGGGCGCGAAGGAAAGTAACGCGTGCTCGAAATCGCCCAACGTGGCAATCGTTGCATGAAAACCTTAAGGAATGCCGAAAACAGCTAAAGGAGGCGATCGAAAACAGCAAAGAGTCCAGCTTCCAAAGGCTTCGGGACATGGCGGATATTGACCCGTGCAAGGCGTACACAGTGGTGATGAGCAGACTGCGTGGACCTAAAGCACCACATTTATCGGAACCAGCTATTATGAACAGCGTGGTGTCTGAACTCTTTCCACCACAGCTAGCACAGTTACAAGGCTATAGGCTACCTGAAGACATAGGTGATATCCCTACAGTGACACCGGAAGAAGTGCTTCTGACATTGCAGAAAATTTCCGACACCAAAACGCCTGGGCTGGATGGCATCCCTAACGTGGCGATGAAAACCGCCATACGAGCAGATCCCGGCGTGTTTGCTAGAATGTACACAGCGTGCCTGAACGAAAGAACATTCCCGTCTTTCTGGAAAGTCCAAAGATTTGTTTTGCTGCTTAAACCAAGGAAACAGCCGGATCAACCCTCTGCATACAGACCACTATGCATGCTTGACTCGCTGGGCAAAGTACTAGAGAGTATCATCGTCAGAAGACTCCAAGATACCCTTGAATCACCAGGCGGACTATCTTCCAAGCAATTTGGTTTTAAACGAGGAAAATCGACCATCGATGCTATCCAGGCTGTTATGACTATATCTCACGACTCACATACAGGTATTTCAACGATCTGGGCGACCAAAATTATTTTTGTGCTTAAATGCAGATATCTTGTCAAGTACAACAAGACTCTGTTCTTGAAATTTGCGAAACCCTCTCAAATCTTGTGTTAAGGGTAAGAAACCGGGTTTTCTGCCCTTTTGCAGATATAAGCTAGTAATTTTAATGAATATGGACTGATTTTGAATTCCTCAGTGGATTTAGAAAGAAGAAACTAAGCCATTACGAAGATATGAAAATGATATTTAAGTAATATTGAAACATCTGTGAGTATTCCTCCAGCAAACTAACTTTTCCAAAAAAAATTGGCTATTTTTCAACTTTGGAGATGTTTTTACACATTTTTTCATTTAGGAACCGTATAATTTAAGACTGTTATATAAAAGTATATTTATTTATGAGTAAAATCTAGCTTTGGTTTAAAACATCCGTTAAAAATCGACTGAGTTAATAAACTTTTAATAAAACCAAAATTTTGGAATAAATGCCTACACAAAAGTAATAAATAAAAAAAAAAAAACAAATGGTATGTAAATGATGTAAATATATATTGAACATGTTTTATTGAAAAAAATAACAAAAATAAGATAAAAGATTAAGAAAACATTTAATTGAATATTGCATCGCTCTCAATATATGATATCTAAGATATGAACATTGATATTGCTTCTGGCAAGAACGCGTTAGTATTTCTATTCTTTATTGCTCTTATACAGCTTAACAAAGGGTCCAGAGAAGGTGTAAATTCTCTTATAGAAATAAATAATAAGCATAAGAAATTTCACAATAATATGTTAAAAAAGTTATAAAAACTAATAATTAGAATCAACTATCATTTTTTCAATTGACATTGTTCGAAAAAAAAAAACAACTTAAATTTATCTTACTTTCAAAAACTATTTGAATTAATATAACTTTTAAATATTAAAATTTAAGAATGCGCATAACTTTAAGTAAAATTTAACCATATACTAAATCAAATAAATCATACTACCAAATAAGTTAAGCATAACAATTATTACATTATAACATATTATACCAACTCTTAGCATATAAAAAACCTTATTAAAGAAATAGAATTACATACACATCTTTTGAATCTAAATATAATAAAAATTATTTAATACTATAAACATATCCTTTTTCCAAAACTCCAAAATCTTAAAAATTCATCTTTGAAAGTAAATTTTCGCTTAAGGGTGAGGGTGTAGTGTACTTACATATGCACACACTTTACAATTCAAACGACCACCCAAAAAGACCTTCACTTTAATGATCTACAATTGTCTAACATGTGGCAATAGTAAAAAGATAAAACAGCAACAGAATATGTTGACAATTTTCCTAATTTTTAAACACATAAAAAACCTAAAAGTAAACACAATAAATTGCAGCGAGAATTCTGACGAAATGCATTTAGCACCCTTTCAGCTTGTACAGCTAGACGCCGCACAAACTGAAGTACGATCGAGAGTGTTGTGTTACAAGTGCATTGCACAGAAAAACACAACACAGCAACAACAGGCGATGTTTTGAACGAGTGCCTTTGACACTTTAAAATCAAGGCCATGAATTTGAGCCGACCAATTAATGTGTTTGAAAATGTTGAAATTGAGGAGAAAATAACAAAGGTTATTAAACTATAAGTGATTGGTCAATTATCGATTCTTAAAAATATATTTAAAAATATTGGCATTAAAGGAGGAGTCTTGGAAATTGTGGTAAAATATTTTAAGGAAAAATACGTGTAAAAATAGTTTATAAGCCATATACTTTGAAAATAAAAGGCAGAATTTATCTGAGAATAAATTTGGCACACCAGCCGAAATTAGAATCGTTTAAATTTTCAAACCAAGCTTGGCTATCTAGCTAGACAATCTTGAGCGTTGGTGCGCTCTCAAAAAACACCAAAGTAACATTCCGATTAGGCATCGAAATGTTTCTTTGAATTACAAAATCTAATAGTGTAGTATTACCTCCACAATGTTCATAATTCTTAAGTTGTTAATTCTACGAAGTTTCTTAGATTCATTGCCTATTTTATACTTGTTATGTGCATGTTAATTGCATAAATTTCTGCTTGTATTTATAATAATTTTTTACTACTTTTAAAATGACAAATTACCTCATTTAACATTTTCAGTTTTAACCAATGTCACTTCTGTCTTGTATGCATGCATCCCTTGTGGTGAAATCTGATCCTCGTTGGCCTGCTACTGCTTGGTGTGTGGTGTCTATTACTTTTGGTCATCTTCTTGTTTCTCCTGTTGTTTTTATTTCTCCCCCCCCCCCCGTTGTCCATCGGTGTGCCGAAAAAATGTCACGGCGTGTTTTAATTCTTTCATTGGTACAAGGATTTTTCTTTCGTACAATAGTGCCATTTTGGTCTGTTCTGCTGTGTCCACGGTGTGGTCTTATATCATGTATCTTGACTTATAATTGAAGTTCTTGTCCATCTATGTTGAATGAAATTTTGTTGTATTTTATATCAACATTTTGAGTTCTAATTTAATTTGTTTTTATTTTCTTCTGTCTCTCTCGCTTAAAGAAATGTGATCTATTGTTGGTTGATATAGTTGTGCGGTGGGTTCTTGGACCCCCTATCAGCCTTACTGTATTCCACTCGCTTATAAAGTCGCTTCCTCTCTTCCTTCGCAGTATGCTTCACAGAAAAACTGCCAGCATATATTTGAAAAATGTTAAAAAAACATAATTTCAAATTGTTGCGATACGTCTAACATTTTTACTTAATTAAAATAATGTACTGCAAACCTGCACTTCTGTTCCATTTTACTGTGTATTTTTAACGTTGACTCAGAACTGTTGACATTTTTAAACTAATGCCGTTCCTTGTTTATTGTAGCTTCTTCTCGCTGCCTATCATCTTTCCGGTTAAAACTCCATTATAATTACTTGTTGTACGTGACCTCGTATCAGAATGCAAAAATAAGGTTGTATTTGTCCACTTTCGGCTTTAGTCATATAATTTCGTTGCATCTTTAGACCCAAAGTATTTTCCTGTTATCTATGCTCGTTGCACTCCTGCTATGGTGATGCATACAAGACTATAGGTAACCCTCATATTTATTTTTAGATAAAATTAATAGTTATGTCTTATTTTAATATTTTCATTTCAAAACTACTTAATTTACAACCAATTTTAAAATTTAAATCTTGCGCAAAAATGTTTTTGTATTACAATATATACATGCTTTATTTACTCTTTTCAGTGACCTTCATATAAAATAATTTTTTTTCATATTTTCTTTGTTATCAACTCAACGTATTATTTCAAAGGGTTTAATTTCACTTTACTCCTTTAAATTTCTAAACATTCTAAATATCCTTTTAACTGATTTTTTTTCTTCTTATATTTTCATGTATCTATAATGGGCTTATTCAAATATTCTTTTGCAACAGTTTGCTTTTATATAAACTTATTCATATCTTAACATGGTTCGTTTAACATCCTTTATTTTTCAATGGTTAATTTTTAAATATGTTCATCCATATTTTGACATGCTTCAATTATGTATTTACTTATATTTAAACATTTTATTCTTCTTTGTAAACCCTTAACTGTCTTTTTTTTCTCTTTAAAAATACTACTTTATTATTAATTTTAATCTTAAAGCTTTGATTCAACAGTTTTCATTTATATATTTATCGAATCTCAATATTTCCGCATAATAAGAATTTTTATTTTCATTTTTATTTTGAGTATAAAATTTTTCGATATTTTTATGCGAATTTGTATTCTTCTTTTCAATCTTTCAACGCTTAAGCGCATTTTATTTATCTTTAAATTCATTTCAATTTAGGTATTTACTATCCCAAAATAAAAAAAAACTTTCTTTTTTATCTTTAAAAAAACTTATTTTTCTGAAACCGTAAAATCAAATTTTCTTTCATCATTTTATCTGTATTTTATTCTTCCATTTTATGTATTTTGTTTTACTGCGTTTTCATTGGACGTTGTCAATTGTTTTCATTTTTAACTAATTTATTAATTTTTTTTAATACTTCAATTTTCAAATTCAATTTCCAATTGTTTTTATCACGTTTTACCGCATCTTAATGGAATGCTATCAAAATTTCTTTATTTATCTTTTCAAATAGGTTGGCACCATCCTGGAATCTCTAACTAGAATGCGTGACCAGGATAAATCCCTGCCAGGGATTTCCGTAACTACGTCATTCGCTTTGAAAATTCCAAGACAATTGCTTGTTACTCTAGATTATTCTGCTGCTATCTTTCACAGTTCCCTTATACTCCTGCTATATTTTCCTGCTATCTTCTGTTACTAAAAAACAATCCCGATTAATGCGAACCTTCCTCTTCATTACTTTACATTAAACTTTAAATCCAAAATAAAGTTTACGGAATTATTTTAAATAAAGTGGCACTATTTTGGGATCTACAAGTAGAATGCGTTGTACTAGAATTTAATCCTTGCGAGGGATTTCTGTTACAACGTCTTTCACTTTGAAGATGCCAACACATTTGCCTTTTACTTCAGATTTTCTCCGCTTCTTATTTCTTTCCTCCTATTTATATTCCTTTCTATTATTTCTTGATTTCATAAACTTTACTGTTTCCTTCGTTAGTAGTTTCCTCTACTCCATTTATTTCTCGTTGCCGTACTCTGGCCACAAATATGCTTTCACATTCACTACTTTCCTAATTTTCTTTCTATATGACTTTTTTTCTGTTTTATATTCACCTTTTCTTTTCAACTTTACTAAATTTTTTTAATATAATATTTATATTTTTTTCTCATATTTTTAGTACTCCTAATATGAATCTTATACTATTTTTCCCTTTCCCGTACTTTCTGTATTTTATGTTATTAGATTTTCCCCAAAAATATTTTTTCCTCTTCGTTTTATATACTCTGTAAATTTCTGTGAAGTTTACCAAATTTTCACTTAAATAACCTCTTATTTCAATCTCTTGGTTTTGAACCACTAACTTGGGGGTTTTTGCAGCATTTATTTTCACTTCTGCACTATAATGACATGAACTTAATTCATTTCTTCGTTTCAAACTACTCCTTAACGTGTTTTGTTTAGCTAAACTTGTGACCGCTCCGGAATCTACAAGTAGAATGAGTTTTCCGTTTTTTGTAGCTTCGCAAGGAAATTCTACGAACACATCATTTACTTTGGAGATTCCAAAACATTCATCCTTTTTCTTTTCCAACACCGTCATATTTTTATTCCAACCACCATTTGTTATATTTTCACTTAATTTTTCTAATTCCACATCGGATTTTTCTTTTATCATATTTCCATTTAATTTTCCTGCTACCTCATTGACTTTTTCTTTTCTTACATTTTCATTTAACTTTCCTGCTACCACATTGAATTTTTCTTTTCGCATATTTCCATTTAATTTTTCGAGTGCCACATCGAATTTTTCTTTTATTTCTCCGAGTGTTTCTATAACCTTTTTTGATGTCGCCTGCAACGACTCAACCGTTACCATCGATTCTGGGCGTATGTTTTCTACATTCCTTCCTGAATGAGGTGTACAGAAATGTACAATCCTTTTGGATGTCAAATTCTCTGTTACTACTGAATGATCTGTTACTGAACTTTCCACTGGCTTGGATGTACAGATATTCACAATCTCTTCAGACGTAGAATTATCTCTTACTATCCTTTCTATTTTCTTAGATGTAAGTATATTCACAATCTTTCTAGGTGTAGAATTATCCGTTACTATCTTTGATGGCCTTATTTCTCTCTTATTTCGGAAATCCCAGCTCATTGGCCTTGGCTGGGCCCCTGAAAGTTTCCCTGCCGATTTTCCCAGTTGTTCCTCCTATAACACTCATCCTGCATATGACCCACCTTGTCACACCACCTACAGCGTACCTGTTGCTGTCTCACTTGCAGTTCATTACCAAAATTATTTGCCCTAAAACTCAGTTGATCGTTAAATATGTTCCTGTTTTTCTGCTGTCTACTAGGAAATTGTCTAAAATATTTCTGCTGTCCCCTTGGTGCGAATGAGGGTGCAATCATCCAACAATTTTCATGACACTCATAAGACACTCATCCCTTGTGTGTCCTTGTCTGTTGCAG
>OY986436.1:109509193-109717474 GCA_963920525.1 Dichetophora obliterata | reverse complement strand
ATAATTTTTTACTACTTTTTAAAAATGACAAATTACCTCATTAACATTTTCAGTTTTAACCAATGTCACTGTCTGTCTTGTATGCATGCATCCCTTGTGGTGAAATCTGATCCTCCGTTGGCCTGCTACTGCTTGGTGTGTGGTGTCTATTACTTTTTGGGTCATCTTCTTGTTTCTCCTGTTGTTTTTATTTCTCCCCCCCCCCCCGTTGTCCATCGTCGTGTGCCGTAAAAAATGTCACGGGCGTGTTTTAATTCCTTTCATTGGTACAAGGATTTTTCTTTCGTACAATAGTGCCATTTTGGTCCTGTTCTGCTGTGTCCACGGTGGTGGTCTTATATCATGTATCTTGACTTATAATTGAAGTTCTTGTCCATCTATGTTGAATGAAATTTTGTTGTATTTTATATCAACATTTTGAGTTCTAATTTAATTTGTTTTTATTTTCTTCTGTCTCTCTCGCTTAAAGAAATGTGATCTATTGTTGGTTGATATAGTTGTGCGGTGGGTTCTTGACCCCCTATCAGCCTTACTGTATTCCCACTCGCTTATAAAGTCGCTTCCTCTCTCCTTCGCAGTATGCTTCACAGAAAACTGCCAGCATATATTTGAAAAATGTTAAAAAACATAATTTCAAATTGTTGCGATACGTCTAACATTTTACTTAATTAAAAATAATGTACTGCAAACCTGCACTTCTGTTCCATTTTACTGTGTATTTTTAACGTTGACTCAGAACTGTTGACATTTTTAAACTAATGCCGTTCCTTGTTTATTGTAGCTTCTTCTCGCTGCCTATCATCTTTCCGGTTAAAACTCCATTATAATTACTTGTTGTACGTGACCTCGTATCAGAATGCAAAAATAAGGTTGTATTTGTCCACTTTCGGCTTTAGTCATATAATTTCGTTGCATCTTTAGACCCAAAGTATTTTCCTGTTATCTATGCTCGTTGCACTCCTGCTATGGTGATGCATACAAGACTATAGGTAACCCTCATATTTATTTTTAGATAAAATTAATAGTTATGTCTTATTTTAATATTTTCATTTCAAAACTACTTAATTTACAACCAATTTTAAAATTTAAATCTTGCGCAAAATGTTTTTGTATTACAATATATACATGCTTTATTTACTCTTTTCAGTGACCTTCATATAAAATAATTTTTTTCATATTTTCTTTGTTATCAACTCAACGTATTATTTCAAGGGTTTAATTTCACTTTACTCCTTTAAATTTCTAAACATTCTAAATATCCTTTTAACTGATTTTTTTTCTTCTTATATTTTTCATGTATCTATAATGGGCTTATTCAAATATTCTTTTGCAACAGTTTTGCTTTTATATAAACTTATTCATATCTTAACATGGTTCGTTTAACATCCTTTATTTTTCAATGGTTAATTTTTAAATATGTTCATCATATTTTGACATGCTTCAATTATGTATTTACTTATATTTAAACATTTTATTCTTCTTTGTAAACCCCTTAACTGTCTTTTTTTTCTCTTTAAAAATACTACTTTATTATTAATTTTAATCTTAAAGCTTTGATTCAACAGTTTTCATTTATATATTTATCGAATCTCAATATTTCCGCATAATAAGAATTTTTATTTTCATTTTTATTTTGAGTATAAAATTTTTCGATATTTTTATGCGAATTTGTATTCTTCTTTTCAATCTTTCAACGCTTAAGCGCATTTTATTTATCTTTAAATTCATTTCAATTTAGGTATTTACTATCCCAAAATAAAAAAAAACTTTCTTTTTTATCTTTAAAAAAAACTTATTTTTCTGAAACCGTAAAATCAAATTTTCCTTTCATCATTTTATCTGTATTTTATTCTTCCATTTTATGTATTTTTGTTTTACTGCGTTTCATTGGACGTTGTCAATTGTTTTTCATTTTTAACTAATTTATTAATTTTATTTTAATACTTCAATTTTCAAATTCAATTTCCAATTGTTTTTATCACGTTTTACCGCATCTTAATGGAATGCTATCAAAATTTCTTTATTTATCTTTTCAAATAGGATGGCACCATCCTGGAATCTCTAACTAGAATGCGGTGACCAGGATAAATCCCTGCCAGGGATTTCCGTAACTACGTCATTCGCTTTGAAAATTCCAAGACAATTGCTTGTTACTCTAGATTATTCTGCTGCTATCTTTCACAGTTCCCTTATACTCCTGCTATATTTTCCTGCTATCTTCTGTTACTAAAAAACAATCCCGATTAATGCGAACCTTCCTCTTCATTACATTTACATTAAACTTTAAATCCAAAATAAAGTTTACGGAATTATTTTAAATAAAGTGGCACTATTTTGGGATCTACAAGTAGAATGCGTTGTACTAGAATTTAATCCTTGCGAGGGATTTCTGTTACAACGTCTTTCACTTTGAAGATGCCAACACATTTGCCTTTTACTTCAGATTTTCTCCGCTTCTTATTTCTTTCCTCCTATTTATATTCCCTTTCTATTATTTCTTGATTTCATAAACTTTACTGTTTCTTCGTTAGTAGTTTCCTCTACTCCATTTATTTCTCGTTGCCGTACTCTGGCCACAAATATGCTTTCACATTCACTACTTTCCTAATTTTCTTTCTATATGACCTTTTTTTCTGTTTTATATTCACCTTTTCTTTTCAACTTTACTAATTTTTTTAATATAATATTTATATTTTTTTCTCATATTTTTAGTACTCCTAATATGAATCTTATACTATGTTTTCCCTTTCCCGTACTTTCTGTATTTTATGTTATTAGATTTTCCCCAAAAATATTTTTTCCTCTTCGTTTTATATACTCTGTAAATTTCTGTGAAGTTTACCAAATTTTCACTTAAATAACCTCTTATTTTCAATCTCTTGGTTTTGAACCACTAACTTGGGGTTTTTGCAGCATTTATTTTCACTTCTGCACTATAATGACATGAACTTAATTCATTTCTTCGTTTCAAACTACTCCTTAACGTGTTTTGTTTAGCTAAAACTTGTGACCGTCTCCGGAATCTACAAGTAGAATGAGTTTTCCGTTTTTTGTAGCTTCGCAAGGAAATTCTACGAACACATCATTTACTTTGGAGATTCCAAAACATTCATCCTTTTTCTTTTCCAACACCGTCATATTTTTATTCCAACCACCATTTGTTATATTTTTCACTTAATTTTTCTAATTCCACATCGGATTTTTCTTTTATCATATTTCCATTTAATTTTCCTGCTACCTCATTGACTTTTTCTTTTCTTACATTTTTCATTTAACTTTCCTGCTACCACATTGAATTTTTCTTTTCGCATATTTCCATTTAATTTTTCGAGTGCCACATCGAATTTTTCTTTTATTTCTCCGAGTGTTTCTATAACCTTTTTTGATGTCGCCTGCAACGACTCAACCGTTACCATCGATTCTGGGCGTATGTTTTCTACATTCCTTCCTGAATGAGGTGTACAGAAATGTACAATCCTTTTGGATGTCAAATTCTCTGTTACTACTGAATGATCTGTTACTGAACTTTCCACTGGCTTGGATGTACAGATATTCACAATCCTCTTCAGACGTAGAATTATCTCTTACTATCCTTTCTATTTTCTTAGATGTAAGTATATTCACAATCTTTCTAGGTGTAGAATTATCCGTTACTATCTTTGATGGCCTTATTTCTCTCTTATTTCGGAAATCCCAGCTCATTGGCACTTGGCTGGGCCCCTGAAAGTTTCCCTGCCGATTTTCCCAGTTGTTCCTCCTATAACACTCATCCTGCATATGACCCACCTTGTCACACCACCTACAGCGTACCTTGTTGCTGTCTCACTTGCAGTTCATTACCAAAATTATTTGCCCTAAAACTCAGTTGATCGTTAAATATGTTCCTGTTTTTCTGCTGTCTACTAGGGAAATTGTCTAAAATATTTCTGCTGTCCCCTTGGTGCGAATGAGGGTGCAATCATCCAACAATTTTCATGACACTCATAAGACACTCATCCCCTTGTGTGTCCTTGTCTGTTGCAGAATGAACACTTGATGTTCATTTTATATCGGTCCTGCCTTTCGTTCTTCGAACCTATCTACTGGTGATAAATTCTCTTATCCTAAAACCCTGATTTATTCTTTTATTCCATCTCTGTTCTTCGTCCCTTTTTTGTATCGTGTAAGTTTGACGCGGTGAATGTCGTCCTGACCCATTCCTGCTTTTGTCCTTCAACATATATTCTAAATCTGAAGCTTTTTTACCAACTCTGATAGGTCATTCCCTGACAATGATAACACTACTGTCCTTATCTCAGGATCCAATATACCGACTTTAAATGCTGTAATTACGGAGGTATTTAATTGTTTGAGGAGTGATTTGTCCTCCCCTATACAGTCTCTCCCTCTGGCTTCTATTGAACCTAATCTTCGTGCAAACGCAATTGTTTTTTCCCCGGGCTCTTGTTCACTTCTAGATAATGCAATAATTATTGAATCGTATGTAGTTGTTCTTAGATAATTTGCCTTAATCAATAAGTAAATATCCTCTACCTTGTCAAGTTGTCGGATCCTACATAGTTCGAAAGCTTCCCCGTGCAACCGGAGTTTTATGCACTCTATGAAAATTGGGATATCTACTCTCTTAACTGTTCTTGCAGCCAGGTCACATCCCTTGATGAACCTATATACTTCTGCCGGTGACTCGGAACCCGAAAACAAGGGCACCAAATTATTCACCGTTTTCGCTATGTCGTTTACATTCATAATTGTTCGTTTATCTTCTGTCTTGCTTCCTGCAAACTTACTCTAACACTCCGTGTGATAAATTTGAATAAAAATACGAAATCTCCTCCTGCCATGAGGTACATGAACAAATACAAATTTAAAGCTTACAAAACACATTTTTATATTTTTTGTTTAATTCCCATTTCTTTAAGGTTTTTGCCATATATTAACCATACATAAGTCGACTTTTGTTATACAAATATTCTTAACTATATTTAAAAGATTTTTCTTTTTATTATCTATATTTTATAAAAAATTTTAACATTCATGCCGCTTTGGACTTCCTTGACGTTGACTGGTTCTCTTCTCTGTTGATAAATCTTCCACGGTTATTTGTTCCTTTTCTATTTTTCCATAAAATCTGCTTCGAGGTTTGGTTTGCCAGGATGGTATTCAAAAATTCTAATGGTACAGTCCTCAGTGGATCCAAAAAAGTTTTTGTTGACAGAATGCGTATCTAAAAAAAAAAAAATCCCAGAAATTTAATTCCTAAAAAGGCTTCAAACGAAACTTAAACCTTCCTACCATCATAAGAGAAAATATTCCTACCATCCCCTTTACGAGAGTGGCGGAAGATGGAGGCACCATCAATAATATATTTCCCGTAGGACCCACGTCAGTCCTACTGCCACAAAGAAAAAAAATCCCACAGACATTTATGCCAAAAACTATCATTTTGCCCAACAAAAAAAAATTTTTTTTTCAACATACCCAATGGTTTAACTCTATAATTCATCGTTATAAATCCTTTATTATTATTAAAACATTAAACACATATTTTTTTATTAATTTCCTACCAAAAAATTTCATTCGTTTAAAACTTTACAAAAACATAAAAAAAATATCCTTATTGTTCCTGTAACAATAAGGATCCTATCAAACATTTAAATTCCATAAAAAAGTTTATTCTAAAATCCACCGATCACTTTGAATCCCTACAAACGATTCAAAGGTCCTAGCTATTTCTTTTTTTTATATCCATTTTTTTAAACCACCTGCTGTTCCTGCAACAGAAGGATCTAACAAAAATTGTCTTTCTCTAAGACTTTATACAATTAAACAAACAAACTTGTTCTAATTGTTCCTGTAACAATAAGGATTCTAACATCCTTGCTGTGTCTGCGGACAGAAGGATCCTACCGGCTGCGCCATTTTGTTGCGTCCTCCCGTGAGGATGCGCGTAGATCCTAATCGTGGTCCTAATTGTCAGACTGGGAACTCGTCCCAAATCCTGGTTATACTCGCTCACCTTATTTTACTAGGCATGGTGAGCTATGCCGGTCAGTAGGCAGCCGTGAGGTTGCCGGAAAATTACCTTAATTAAACTCACCGTGGTTATCCATGTCTGCTAGATCCTCCGGTCTGGCTAATTTTCTGGATAAAAGGCGGTTTTTGGGTCCAGGTTCTATCTCTTGCTCAAACTTGGTGACTGTGTTTTTATTTGTAGTTCAAATGCTACTTTTGTTTTTACAATTTTAAGTTTTAACCACACCTGGTCACCGCGAAAATACTACAACTTATTCTCTTCAATATTCTTGTACTTAACACCTCAGTTTTAATGATAATAAGCTGTACTCAGCATTTGTGCAAGATTGCCTTCCGCATCTTGCAGAATAATTTAACCTATTACAATATCATCGTTTTTCTTAATTTAGTTTACAGTCTAGCTAATAGGAACATCATAATGATGTTCCTATCAATATCATCATTATGATGTTCCTATTCAATATCTACAACAACAAAGCGGGCTCCCAGTCGTCGTCATCCAATGACCGCAATGCTGTAGCGGTGGCACACTTGGCTGCTGCAGCAGATACAGCTACAAGAAAAACACCAACTAACGACGCAAGAGGTGGCACTTTCACAAGCGACCCCTTCGAAAAAAAGGCCAAGGTGATAAGATCTCCGGTTAAGTCCCAGCAAAACAAGGAAACTTGCGAAACCACCGATGAAACAACCAAAACACCAACAGGGGCTGGAAAATCTGACAAGCCAGACACAACGTCTTTCTGCAGGCTCGGATTTCAGATTAGGAAGCTTGTGGATATGCTTGAGGATGGGAAAAGGCGCTGAATCCATCAGCCAATGCGAGATGCAATTGATTGCATTAAAGCACTCTACGAGCTCACCGCCATTGAACAGCATGATGATGTCGTTGAAGAGGTTATTAGACGCAATAACTCCTCTCAAACGTCACCATTGCCCAAAATGTCGGACCTTAAAAAAGAAGACCGGGCTCTGATATAGAGACCCCGCAGATAAAACGCACATATGCAGCAGTTTTGTCTGCAAACAAGAGGAAGCAAACCCTAAGCCAAGAAGCTAAGGGGCCTATCATGCCTGGAACTGTTGCCGTAGAATTTCCAACAAAGGTTGGAGATACAGCGGCACCAGCTGAAGGCAGAAAAGAA
This sequence comes from Dichetophora obliterata, assembly GCA_963920525.1. Classification (NCBI taxonomy): domain Eukaryota; kingdom Metazoa; phylum Arthropoda; class Insecta; order Diptera; family Sciomyzidae; genus Dichetophora; species Dichetophora obliterata. Next base: position 109,710,296 of record OY986436.1, on the reverse strand, counting down.
AACAGGCCACCGCCTAAAAAGAAACAGAAGTGAGAAAAAGTTGGCCCGAAAAAGCAGCCCAAGACAAAGCCCAAGCATGTAAAAGCTAGACCGGATGCTTTGATTATTTCCGCGAATGAGAATCAGACGTACGCTGAAATTTTACGGAAAATAAAAAGCGATGATGCGCTTAAGTCTCTTCGAGAAAATGTAAAAGCAATCCGACGTACCGCGAGGAACGAGGGATTGATAGGAAACCTCAAAACGGGATATCAAGGTACGCAAACGGCTTATGTCAGTCTACCGGCAGAAGACGCAGTTAAGGTACTAAAGGTGCAGTGGATACTCATTGGGTGGGTGTCCTGCAGAGTACGAGAGAGTGACTCGCCAAAGCGATGTTTTAAATGCTGGAAGTACAATCACAGAGCTAGGGACTGCAAAGAGGACATAGATAGGAGCACCCTCTGCAGAAAGTGCGGAGAAAATGGGCTATGCAAAAGGGATCATGCAGCTGGAAGCGCTCGCTGCCCAGAGCACCAGAAGGCGGTTAGAAGGAAAAGATGAGAATGAAAATCGTTCAAATCAATCTTAACCACTGCATCGCGGCGCAGGACTTGCTGCAACAGACGATTTTTGAGCGACAGTTTGATCTTGCTCTCTTGTGTGAGCAGTACCACAAAATGAATGACTCTGAGTGGGTGACAGATGCGCCAAGCAAAGCCGCAATATGGACCCTTAGTGGCAAGGCATTCCAAAGTAAAGCTTCAGCCGCTAACACGGGCTTCTCCTGGGCAAAACTCAATGGGATCTTTTTCGTTTCGTGCTATGCGCCACCCCAAATGGACATCACCAATTTGAGCGGTTTCTAACGGAGCTTGTTGCAGAGGCCGGAGGGAAGTCACCCATAGTGATTGCAGGCGATTTTAATGCCTGGTCGACAAGATGGGGTAGTAGGGGCAGAAATCGTAGAGGCACACTGCTTATGGAATGCCTTGCAACCCTGAATGTTGAGCTTCTCAACAATGGTCACCACACATTTGAAGCTGGTAGTAGACGGTCAGCAGTTGGTCTCACGTTTGCGCACAATTCCAACATGGAATGTTGATGATTATTATACGCTCAGTGATCATCGTACGATCGTCATCGAACTGCAGCATTTATGTATGCCGAGAAGAGCAATTAAAGCACAGACGCAGGGATGGAAGCAACACGCTTTCGATGCTGAAGTGTTCCAGATTGTTTGGAATGAGGGAGAAACAGTTGATGAAAGAACGACAAACATGGCGGCAAACATCCGACAGCGAATAATAACCTCATGTGACGCAGCAATGCCGAGAAGGAAAAAAGCGCCAACCAGGAAACCGGCCTACTGGTGGATTGACAAAATTGCGGAATGTAGAAGTCGATGTATTGGGGCGCGAAGGAAAGTAACGCGTGCTCGAAATCGCCCAACGTGGCAATCGTTGCATGAAAACCTTAAGGAATGCCGAAAACAGCTAAAGGAGGCGATCGAAAACAGCAAAGAGTCCAGCTTCCAAAGGCTTCGGGACATGGCGGATATTGACCCGTGCAAGGCGTACACAGTGGTGATGAGCAGACTGCGTGGACCTAAAGCACCACATTTATCGGAACCAGCTATTATGAACAGCGTGGTGTCTGAACTCTTTCCACCACAGCTAGCACAGTTACAAGGCTATAGGCTACCTGAAGACATAGGTGATATCCCTACAGTGACACCGGAAGAAGTGCTTCTGACATTGCAGAAAATTTCCGACACCAAAACGCCTGGGCTGGATGGCATCCCTAACGTGGCGATGAAAACCGCCATACGAGCAGATCCCGGCGTGTTTGCTAGAATGTACACAGCGTGCCTGAACGAAAGAACATTCCCGTCTTTCTGGAAAGTCCAAAGATTTGTTTTGCTGCTTAAACCAAGGAAACAGCCGGATCAACCCTCTGCATACAGACCACTATGCATGCTTGACTCGCTGGGCAAAGTACTAGAGAGTATCATCGTCAGAAGACTCCAAGATACCCTTGAATCACCAGGCGGACTATCTTCCAAGCAATTTGGTTTTAAACGAGGAAAATCGACCATCGATGCTATCCAGGCTGTTATGACTATATCTCACGACTCACATACAGGTATTTCAACGATCTGGGCGACCAAAATTATTTTTGTGCTTAAATGCAGATATCTTGTCAAGTACAACAAGACTCTGTTCTTGAAATTTGCGAAACCCTCTCAAATCTTGTGTTAAGGGTAAGAAACCGGGTTTTCTGCCCTTTTGCAGATATAAGCTAGTAATTTTAATGAATATGGACTGATTTTGAATTCCTCAGTGGATTTAGAAAGAAGAAACTAAGCCATTACGAAGATATGAAAATGATATTTAAGTAATATTGAAACATCTGTGAGTATTCCTCCAGCAAACTAACTTTTCCAAAAAAAATTGGCTATTTTTCAACTTTGGAGATGTTTTTACACATTTTTTCATTTAGGAACCGTATAATTTAAGACTGTTATATAAAAGTATATTTATTTATGAGTAAAATCTAGCTTTGGTTTAAAACATCCGTTAAAAATCGACTGAGTTAATAAACTTTTAATAAAACCAAAATTTTGGAATAAATGCCTACACAAAAGTAATAAATAAAAAAAAAAAAACAAATGGTATGTAAATGATGTAAATATATATTGAACATGTTTTATTGAAAAAAATAACAAAAATAAGATAAAAGATTAAGAAAACATTTAATTGAATATTGCATCGCTCTCAATATATGATATCTAAGATATGAACATTGATATTGCTTCTGGCAAGAACGCGTTAGTATTTCTATTCTTTATTGCTCTTATACAGCTTAACAAAGGGTCCAGAGAAGGTGTAAATTCTCTTATAGAAATAAATAATAAGCATAAGAAATTTCACAATAATATGTTAAAAAAGTTATAAAAACTAATAATTAGAATCAACTATCATTTTTTCAATTGACATTGTTCGAAAAAAAAAAACAACTTAAATTTATCTTACTTTCAAAAACTATTTGAATTAATATAACTTTTAAATATTAAAATTTAAGAATGCGCATAACTTTAAGTAAAATTTAACCATATACTAAATCAAATAAATCATACTACCAAATAAGTTAAGCATAACAATTATTACATTATAACATATTATACCAACTCTTAGCATATAAAAAACCTTATTAAAGAAATAGAATTACATACACATCTTTTGAATCTAAATATAATAAAAATTATTTAATACTATAAACATATCCTTTTTCCAAAACTCCAAAATCTTAAAAATTCATCTTTGAAAGTAAATTTTCGCTTAAGGGTGAGGGTGTAGTGTACTTACATATGCACACACTTTACAATTCAAACGACCACCCAAAAAGACCTTCACTTTAATGATCTACAATTGTCTAACATGTGGCAATAGTAAAAAGATAAAACAGCAACAGAATATGTTGACAATTTTCCTAATTTTTAAACACATAAAAAACCTAAAAGTAAACACAATAAATTGCAGCGAGAATTCTGACGAAATGCATTTAGCACCCTTTCAGCTTGTACAGCTAGACGCCGCACAAACTGAAGTACGATCGAGAGTGTTGTGTTACAAGTGCATTGCACAGAAAAACACAACACAGCAACAACAGGCGATGTTTTGAACGAGTGCCTTTGACACTTTAAAATCAAGGCCATGAATTTGAGCCGACCAATTAATGTGTTTGAAAATGTTGAAATTGAGGAGAAAATAACAAAGGTTATTAAACTATAAGTGATTGGTCAATTATCGATTCTTAAAAATATATTTAAAAATATTGGCATTAAAGGAGGAGTCTTGGAAATTGTGGTAAAATATTTTAAGGAAAAATACGTGTAAAAATAGTTTATAAGCCATATACTTTGAAAATAAAAGGCAGAATTTATCTGAGAATAAATTTGGCACACCAGCCGAAATTAGAATCGTTTAAATTTTCAAACCAAGCTTGGCTATCTAGCTAGACAATCTTGAGCGTTGGTGCGCTCTCAAAAAACACCAAAGTAACATTCCGATTAGGCATCGAAATGTTTCTTTGAATTACAAAATCTAATAGTGTAGTATTACCTCCACAATGTTCATAATTCTTAAGTTGTTAATTCTACGAAGTTTCTTAGATTCATTGCCTATTTTATACTTGTTATGTGCATGTTAATTGCATAAATTTCTGCTTGTATTTATAATAATTTTTTACTACTTTTAAAATGACAAATTACCTCATTTAACATTTTCAGTTTTAACCAATGTCACTTCTGTCTTGTATGCATGCATCCCTTGTGGTGAAATCTGATCCTCGTTGGCCTGCTACTGCTTGGTGTGTGGTGTCTATTACTTTTGGTCATCTTCTTGTTTCTCCTGTTGTTTTTATTTCTCCCCCCCCCCCCGTTGTCCATCGGTGTGCCGAAAAAATGTCACGGCGTGTTTTAATTCTTTCATTGGTACAAGGATTTTTCTTTCGTACAATAGTGCCATTTTGGTCTGTTCTGCTGTGTCCACGGTGTGGTCTTATATCATGTATCTTGACTTATAATTGAAGTTCTTGTCCATCTATGTTGAATGAAATTTTGTTGTATTTTATATCAACATTTTGAGTTCTAATTTAATTTGTTTTTATTTTCTTCTGTCTCTCTCGCTTAAAGAAATGTGATCTATTGTTGGTTGATATAGTTGTGCGGTGGGTTCTTGGACCCCCTATCAGCCTTACTGTATTCCACTCGCTTATAAAGTCGCTTCCTCTCTTCCTTCGCAGTATGCTTCACAGAAAAACTGCCAGCATATATTTGAAAAATGTTAAAAAAACATAATTTCAAATTGTTGCGATACGTCTAACATTTTTACTTAATTAAAATAATGTACTGCAAACCTGCACTTCTGTTCCATTTTACTGTGTATTTTTAACGTTGACTCAGAACTGTTGACATTTTTAAACTAATGCCGTTCCTTGTTTATTGTAGCTTCTTCTCGCTGCCTATCATCTTTCCGGTTAAAACTCCATTATAATTACTTGTTGTACGTGACCTCGTATCAGAATGCAAAAATAAGGTTGTATTTGTCCACTTTCGGCTTTAGTCATATAATTTCGTTGCATCTTTAGACCCAAAGTATTTTCCTGTTATCTATGCTCGTTGCACTCCTGCTATGGTGATGCATACAAGACTATAGGTAACCCTCATATTTATTTTTAGATAAAATTAATAGTTATGTCTTATTTTAATATTTTCATTTCAAAACTACTTAATTTACAACCAATTTTAAAATTTAAATCTTGCGCAAAAATGTTTTTGTATTACAATATATACATGCTTTATTTACTCTTTTCAGTGACCTTCATATAAAATAATTTTTTTTCATATTTTCTTTGTTATCAACTCAACGTATTATTTCAAAGGGTTTAATTTCACTTTACTCCTTTAAATTTCTAAACATTCTAAATATCCTTTTAACTGATTTTTTTTCTTCTTATATTTTCATGTATCTATAATGGGCTTATTCAAATATTCTTTTGCAACAGTTTGCTTTTATATAAACTTATTCATATCTTAACATGGTTCGTTTAACATCCTTTATTTTTCAATGGTTAATTTTTAAATATGTTCATCCATATTTTGACATGCTTCAATTATGTATTTACTTATATTTAAACATTTTATTCTTCTTTGTAAACCCTTAACTGTCTTTTTTTTCTCTTTAAAAATACTACTTTATTATTAATTTTAATCTTAAAGCTTTGATTCAACAGTTTTCATTTATATATTTATCGAATCTCAATATTTCCGCATAATAAGAATTTTTATTTTCATTTTTATTTTGAGTATAAAATTTTTCGATATTTTTATGCGAATTTGTATTCTTCTTTTCAATCTTTCAACGCTTAAGCGCATTTTATTTATCTTTAAATTCATTTCAATTTAGGTATTTACTATCCCAAAATAAAAAAAAACTTTCTTTTTTATCTTTAAAAAAACTTATTTTTCTGAAACCGTAAAATCAAATTTTCTTTCATCATTTTATCTGTATTTTATTCTTCCATTTTATGTATTTTGTTTTACTGCGTTTTCATTGGACGTTGTCAATTGTTTTCATTTTTAACTAATTTATTAATTTTTTTTAATACTTCAATTTTCAAATTCAATTTCCAATTGTTTTTATCACGTTTTACCGCATCTTAATGGAATGCTATCAAAATTTCTTTATTTATCTTTTCAAATAGGTTGGCACCATCCTGGAATCTCTAACTAGAATGCGTGACCAGGATAAATCCCTGCCAGGGATTTCCGTAACTACGTCATTCGCTTTGAAAATTCCAAGACAATTGCTTGTTACTCTAGATTATTCTGCTGCTATCTTTCACAGTTCCCTTATACTCCTGCTATATTTTCCTGCTATCTTCTGTTACTAAAAAACAATCCCGATTAATGCGAACCTTCCTCTTCATTACTTTACATTAAACTTTAAATCCAAAATAAAGTTTACGGAATTATTTTAAATAAAGTGGCACTATTTTGGGATCTACAAGTAGAATGCGTTGTACTAGAATTTAATCCTTGCGAGGGATTTCTGTTACAACGTCTTTCACTTTGAAGATGCCAACACATTTGCCTTTTACTTCAGATTTTCTCCGCTTCTTATTTCTTTCCTCCTATTTATATTCCTTTCTATTATTTCTTGATTTCATAAACTTTACTGTTTCCTTCGTTAGTAGTTTCCTCTACTCCATTTATTTCTCGTTGCCGTACTCTGGCCACAAATATGCTTTCACATTCACTACTTTCCTAATTTTCTTTCTATATGACTTTTTTTCTGTTTTATATTCACCTTTTCTTTTCAACTTTACTAAATTTTTTTAATATAATATTTATATTTTTTTCTCATATTTTTAGTACTCCTAATATGAATCTTATACTATTTTTCCCTTTCCCGTACTTTCTGTATTTTATGTTATTAGATTTTCCCCAAAAATATTTTTTCCTCTTCGTTTTATATACTCTGTAAATTTCTGTGAAGTTTACCAAATTTTCACTTAAATAACCTCTTATTTCAATCTCTTGGTTTTGAACCACTAACTTGGGGGTTTTTGCAGCATTTATTTTCACTTCTGCACTATAATGACATGAACTTAATTCATTTCTTCGTTTCAAACTACTCCTTAACGTGTTTTGTTTAGCTAAACTTGTGACCGCTCCGGAATCTACAAGTAGAATGAGTTTTCCGTTTTTTGTAGCTTCGCAAGGAAATTCTACGAACACATCATTTACTTTGGAGATTCCAAAACATTCATCCTTTTTCTTTTCCAACACCGTCATATTTTTATTCCAACCACCATTTGTTATATTTTCACTTAATTTTTCTAATTCCACATCGGATTTTTCTTTTATCATATTTCCATTTAATTTTCCTGCTACCTCATTGACTTTTTCTTTTCTTACATTTTCATTTAACTTTCCTGCTACCACATTGAATTTTTCTTTTCGCATATTTCCATTTAATTTTTCGAGTGCCACATCGAATTTTTCTTTTATTTCTCCGAGTGTTTCTATAACCTTTTTTGATGTCGCCTGCAACGACTCAACCGTTACCATCGATTCTGGGCGTATGTTTTCTACATTCCTTCCTGAATGAGGTGTACAGAAATGTACAATCCTTTTGGATGTCAAATTCTCTGTTACTACTGAATGATCTGTTACTGAACTTTCCACTGGCTTGGATGTACAGATATTCACAATCTCTTCAGACGTAGAATTATCTCTTACTATCCTTTCTATTTTCTTAGATGTAAGTATATTCACAATCTTTCTAGGTGTAGAATTATCCGTTACTATCTTTGATGGCCTTATTTCTCTCTTATTTCGGAAATCCCAGCTCATTGGCCTTGGCTGGGCCCCTGAAAGTTTCCCTGCCGATTTTCCCAGTTGTTCCTCCTATAACACTCATCCTGCATATGACCCACCTTGTCACACCACCTACAGCGTACCTGTTGCTGTCTCACTTGCAGTTCATTACCAAAATTATTTGCCCTAAAACTCAGTTGATCGTTAAATATGTTCCTGTTTTTCTGCTGTCTACTAGGAAATTGTCTAAAATATTTCTGCTGTCCCCTTGGTGCGAATGAGGGTGCAATCATCCAACAATTTTCATGACACTCATAAGACACTCATCCCTTGTGTGTCCTTGTCTGTTGCAGAATGAACACTTGATGTTCATTTTATATCGGTCCTGCCTTTCGTCTTCGAACCTATCTACTGGTGATAAATCTCTTATCCTAAAACCCTGATTTATTCTTTTATTCCATCTCTGTTCTTCGTCCCTTTTTTGTATCGTGTAAGTTTGACGCGGTGAATGTCGTCCTGACCCATTCCTGCTTTTGTCCTTCAACATATATTCTAAATCTGAAGCTTTTTTTACCAACTCTGATAGGTCATTCCCTGACAATGATAACACTACTGTCCTTATCTCAGGATCCAATATACCGACTTTAAATGCTGTAATTACGGAGGTATTTAATTGTTTGAGGAGTGATTTGTCCTCCCCTATACAGTCTCTCCCTCTGGCTTCTATTGAACCTAATCTTCGTGCAAACGCAATTGTTTTTTCCCCGGGCTCTTGTTCACTTCTAGATAATGCAATAATTATTGAATCGTATGTAGTTGTTCTTAGATAATTTGCCTTAATCAATAAGTAAATATCCTCTACCTTGTCAAGTTGTCGGATCCTACATAGTTCGAAAGCTTCCCCGTGCAACCGGAGTTTTATGCACTCTATGAAAATTGGGATATCTACTCTCTTAACTGTTCTTGCAGCCAGGTCACATCCCTTGATGAACCTATATACTTCTGCCGGTGACTCGGAACCCGAAAACAAGGGCACCAAATTATTCACCGTTTTCGCTATGTCGTTTACATTCATAATTGTTCGTTTATCTTCTGTCTTGCTTCCTGCAAACTTACTCTAACACTCCGTGTGATAAATTTGAATAAAAATACGATATCTCCTCCTGCCATGAGGTACATGAACAAATACAAATTTAAAGCTTACAAAACACATTTTTATATTTTTTGTTTAATTCCCATTTCTTTAAGGTTTTTGCCATATATTAACCATACATAAGTCGACTTTTGTTATACAAATATTCTTAACTATATTTAAAAGATTTTTCTTTTTATTATCTATATTTTATAAAAAATTTTAACATTCATGCCGCTTTGGACTTCCTTGACGTTGACTGGTTCTCTTCTCTGTTGATAAATCTTCCACGGTTATTTGTTCCTTTTCTATTTTTCCATAAAATCTGCTTCGAGGTTTGGTTTGCCAGGATGGTATTCAAAAATTCTAATGGTACAGTCCTCAGTGGATCCAAAAAAGTTTTTGTTGACAGAATGCGTATCTAAAAAAAAAAAAATCCCAGAAATTTAATTCCTAAAAAGGCTTCAAACGAAACTTAAACCTTCCTACCATCATAAGAGAAAATATTCCTACCATCCCCTTTACGAGAGTGGCGGAAGATGGAGGCACCATCAATAATATATTTCCCGTAGGACCCACGTCAGTCCTACTGCCACAAAGAAAAAAAATCCCACAGACATTTATGCCAAAAACTATCATTTTGCCCAACAAAAAAAAATTTTTTTTTCAACATACCCAATGGTTTAACTCTATAATTCATCGTTATAAATCCTTTATTATTATTAAAACATTAAACACATATTTTTTTATTAATTTCCTACCAAAAAATTTCATTCGTTTAAAACTTTACAAAAACATAAAAAAAATATCCTTATTGTTCCTGTAACAATAAGGATCCTATCAAACATTTAAATTCCATAAAAAAGTTTATTCTAAAATCCACCGATCACTTTGAATCCCTACAAACGATTCAAAGGTCCTAGCTATTTCTTTTTTTTATATCCATTTTTTTAAACCACCTGCTGTTCCTGCAACAGAAGGATCTAACAAAAATTGTCTTTCTCTAAGACTTTATACAATTAAACAAACAAACTTGTTCTAATTGTTCCTGTAACAATAAGGATTCTAACATCCTTGCTGTGTCTGCGGACAGAAGGATCCTACCGGCTGCGCCATTTTGTTGCGTCCTCCCGTGAGGATGCGCGTAGATCCTAATCGTGGTCCTAATTGTCAGACTGGGAACTCGTCCCAAATCCTGGTTATACTCGCTCACCTTATTTTACTAGGCATGGTGAGCTATGCCGGTCAGTAGGCAGCCGTGAGGTTGCCGGAAAATTACCTTAATTAAACTCACCGTGGTTATCCATGTCTGCTAGATCCTCCGGTCTGGCTAATTTTCTGGATAAAAGGCGGTTTTTGGGTCCAGGTTCTATCTCTTGCTCAAACTTGGTGACTGTGTTTTTATTTGTAGTTCAAATGCTACTTTTGTTTTTACAATTTTAAGTTTTAACCACACCTGGTCACCGCGAAAATACTACAACTTATTCTCTTCAATATTCTTGTACTTAACACCTCAGTTTTAATGATAATAAGCTGTACTCAGCATTTGTGCAAGATTGCCTTCCGCATCTTGCAGAATAATTTAACCTATTACAATATCATCGTTTTTCTTAATTTAGTTTACAGTCTAGCTAATAGGAACATCATAATGATGTTCCTATCAATATCATCATTATGATGTTCCTATTCAATATCTACAACAACAAAGCGGGCTCCCAGTCGTCGTCATCCAATGACCGCAATGCTGTAGCGGTGGCACACTTGGCTGCTGCAGCAGATACAGCTACAAGAAAAACACCAACTAACGACGCAAGAGGTGGCACTTTCACAAGCGACCCCTTCGAAAAAAAGGCCAAGGTGATAAGATCTCCGGTTAAGTCCCAGCAAAACAAGGAAACTTGCGAAACCACCGATGAAACAACCAAAACACCAACAGGGGCTGGAAAATCTGACAAGCCAGACACAACGTCTTTCTGCAGGCTCGGATTTCAGATTAGGAAGCTTGTGGATATGCTTGAGGATGGGAAAAGGCGCTGAATCCATCAGCCAATGCGAGATGCAATTGATTGCATTAAAGCACTCTACGAGCTCACCGCCATTGAACAGCATGATGATGTCGTTGAAGAGGTTATTAGACGCAATAACTCCTCTCAAACGTCACCATTGCCCAAAATGTCGGACCTTAAAAAAGAAGACCGGGCTCTGATATAGAGACCCCGCAGATAAAACGCACATATGCAGCAGTTTTGTCTGCAAACAAGAGGAAGCAAACCCTAAGCCAAGAAGCTAAGGGGCCTATCATGCCTGGAACTGTTGCCGTAGAATTTCCAACAAAGGTTGGAGATACAGCGGCACCAGCTGAAGGCAGAAAAGAAAACAGGCCACCGCCTAAAAAGAAACAGAAGTGAGAAAAAGTTGGCCCGAAAAAGCAGCCCAAGACAAAGCCCAAGCATGTAAAAGCTAGACCGGATGCTTTGATTATTTCCGCGAATGAGAATCAGACGTACGCTGAAATTTTACGGAAAATAAAAAGCGATGATGCGCTTAAGTCTCTTCGAGAAAATGTAAAAGCAATCCGACGTACCGCGAGGAACGAGGGATTGATAGGAAACCTCAAAACGGGATATCAAGGTACGCAAACGGCTTATGTCAGTCTACCGGCAGAAGACGCAGTTAAGGTACTAAAGGTGCAGTGGATACTCATTGGGTGGGTGTCCTGCAGAGTACGAGAGAGTGACTCGCCAAAGCGATGTTTTAAATGCTGGAAGTACAATCACAGAGCTAGGGACTGCAAAGAGGACATAGATAGGAGCACCCTCTGCAGAAAGTGCGGAGAAAATGGGCTATGCAAAAGGGATCATGCAGCTGGAAGCGCTCGCTGCCCAGAGCACCAGAAGGCGGTTAGAAGGAAAAGATGAGAATGAAAATCGTTCAAATCAATCTTAACCACTGCATCGCGGCGCAGGACTTGCTGCAACAGACGATTTTTGAGCGACAGTTTGATCTTGCTCTCTTGTGTGAGCAGTACCACAAAATGAATGACTCTGAGTGGGTGACAGATGCGCCAAGCAAAGCCGCAATATGGACCCTTAGTGGCAAGGCATTCCAAAGTAAAGCTTCAGCCGCTAACACGGGCTTCTCCTGGGCAAAACTCAATGGGATCTTTTTCGTTTCGTGCTATGCGCCACCCCAAATGGACATCACCAATTTGAGCGGTTTCTAACGGAGCTTGTTGCAGAGGCCGGAGGGAAGTCACCCATAGTGATTGCAGGCGATTTTAATGCCTGGTCGACAAGATGGGGTAGTAGGGGCAGAAATCGTAGAGGCACACTGCTTATGGAATGCCTTGCAACCCTGAATGTTGAGCTTCTCAACAATGGTCACCACACATTTGAAGCTGGTAGTAGACGGTCAGCAGTTGGTCTCACGTTTGCGCACAATTCCAACATGGAATGTTGATGATTATTATACGCTCAGTGATCATCGTACGATCGTCATCGAACTGCAGCATTTATGTATGCCGAGAAGAGCAATTAAAGCACAGACGCAGGGATGGAAGCAACACGCTTTCGATGCTGAAGTGTTCCAGATTGTTTGGAATGAGGGAGAAACAGTTGATGAAAGAACGACAAACATGGCGGCAAACATCCGACAGCGAATAATAACCTCATGTGACGCAGCAATGCCGAGAAGGAAAAAAGCGCCAACCAGGAAACCGGCCTACTGGTGGATTGACAAAATTGCGGAATGTAGAAGTCGATGTATTGGGGCGCGAAGGAAAGTAACGCGTGCTCGAAATCGCCCAACGTGGCAATCGTTGCATGAAAACCTTAAGGAATGCCGAAAACAGCTAAAGGAGGCGATCGAAAACAGCAAAGAGTCCAGCTTCCAAAGGCTTCGGGACATGGCGGATATTGACCCGTGCAAGGCGTACACAGTGGTGATGAGCAGACTGCGTGGACCTAAAGCACCACATTTATCGGAACCAGCTATTATGAACAGCGTGGTGTCTGAACTCTTTCCACCACAGCTAGCACAGTTACAAGGCTATAGGCTACCTGAAGACATAGGTGATATCCCTACAGTGACACCGGAAGAAGTGCTTCTGACATTGCAGAAAATTTCCGACACCAAAACGCCTGGGCTGGATGGCATCCCTAACGTGGCGATGAAAACCGCCATACGAGCAGATCCCGGCGTGTTTGCTAGAATGTACACAGCGTGCCTGAACGAAAGAACATTCCCGTCTTTCTGGAAAGTCCAAAGATTTGTTTTGCTGCTTAAACCAAGGAAACAGCCGGATCAACCCTCTGCATACAGACCACTATGCATGCTTGACTCGCTGGGCAAAGTACTAGAGAGTATCATCGTCAGAAGACTCCAAGATACCCTTGAATCACCAGGCGGACTATCTTCCAAGCAATTTGGTTTTAAACGAGGAAAATCGACCATCGATGCTATCCAGGCTGTTATGACTATATCTCACGACTCACATACAGGTATTTCAACGATCTGGGCGACCAAAATTATTTTTGTGCTTAAATGCAGATATCTTGTCAAGTACAACAAGACTCTGTTCTTGAAATTTGCGAAACCCTCTCAAATCTTGTGTTAAGGGTAAGAAACCGGGTTTTCTGCCCTTTTGCAGATATAAGCTAGTAATTTTAATGAATATGGACTGATTTTGAATTCCTCAGTGGATTTAGAAAGAAGAAACTAAGCCATTACGAAGATATGAAAATGATATTTAAGTAATATTGAAACATCTGTGAGTATTCCTCCAGCAAACTAACTTTTCCAAAAAAAATTGGCTATTTTTCAACTTTGGAGATGTTTTTACACATTTTTTCATTTAGGAACCGTATAATTTAAGACTGTTATATAAAAGTATATTTATTTATGAGTAAAATCTAGCTTTGGTTTAAAACATCCGTTAAAAATCGACTGAGTTAATAAACTTTTAATAAAACCAAAATTTTGGAATAAATGCCTACACAAAAGTAATAAATAAAAAAAAAAAAACAAATGGTATGTAAATGATGTAAATATATATTGAACATGTTTTATTGAAAAAAATAACAAAAATAAGATAAAAGATTAAGAAAACATTTAATTGAATATTGCATCGCTCTCAATATATGATATCTAAGATATGAACATTGATATTGCTTCTGGCAAGAACGCGTTAGTATTTCTATTCTTTATTGCTCTTATACAGCTTAACAAAGGGTCCAGAGAAGGTGTAAATTCTCTTATAGAAATAAATAATAAGCATAAGAAATTTCACAATAATATGTTAAAAAAGTTATAAAAACTAATAATTAGATTAGAATCAACTATCATTTTTTCAATTGACATTGTTCGAAAAAAAAAAACAACTTAAATTTATCTTACTTTCAAAAACTATTTGAATTAATATAACTTTTAAATATTAAAATTTAAGAATGCGCATAACTTTAAGTAAAATTTAACCATATACTAAATCAAATAAATCATACTACCAAATAAGTTAAGCATAACAATTATTACATTATAACAATATTATACCAACTCTTAGCATATAAAAAACCTTATTAAAGAAATAGAATTACATACACATCTTTTGAATCTAAATATAATAAAAATTATTTAATACTATAAACATATCCTTTTTCCAAAACTCCAAAATCTTAAAAATTCATCTTTGAAAGTAAATTTTCGCTTAAGGGTGAGGGTGTAGTGTACTTACATATGCACACACTTTACAATTCAAACGACCACCCAAAAAGACCTTCACTTTAATGATCTACAATTGTCTAACATGTGGCAATAGTAAAAAGATAAAACAGCAACAGAATATGTTGACAATTTTCCTAATTTTTAAACACATAAAAAACCTAAAAGTAAACACAATAAATTGCAGCGAGAATTCTGACGAAATGCATTTAGCACCCTTTCAGCTTGTACAGCTAGACGCCGCACAAACTGAAGTACGATCGAGAGTGTTGTGTTACAAGTGCATTGCACAGAAAAACACAACACAGCAACAACAGGCGATGTTTTGAACGAGTGCCTTTGACACTTTAAAATCAAGGCCATGAATTTGAGCCGACCAATTAATGTGTTTGAAAATGTTGAAATTGAGGAGAAAATAATAAAGGTTATTAAACTATAAGTGATTGGTCAATTATCGATTCTTAAAAATATATTTAAAAATATTGGCATTAAAGGAGGAGTCTTGGAAATTGTGGTAAAATATTTTAAGGAAAAATACGTGTAAAAATAGTTTATAAGCCATATACTTTGAAAATAAAAGGCAGAATTTATCTGAGAATAAAACTTGGCACACCAGCCGAAATTAGAATCGTTTAAATTTTCAAACCAAGCTTGGCTATCTAGCTAGACAATCTTGAGCGTTGGTGCGCTCTCAAAAAACACCAAAGTAACATTCCGATTAGGCATCGAAATGTTTCTTTGAATTACAAAATCTAATAGTGTAGTATTACCTCCACAATGTTCATAATTCTTAAGTTGTTAATTCTACGAAGTTTCTTAGATTCATTGCCTATTTTATACTTGTTATGTGCATGTTAATTGCATAAATTTCTGCTTGTATTTATAATAATTTTTTACTACTTTTAAAATGACAAATTACCTCATTTAACATTTTCAGTTTTAACCAATGTCACTTCTGTCTTGTATGCATGCATCCCTTGTGGTGAAATCTGATCCTCGTTGGCCTGCTACTGCTTGGTGTGTGGTGTCTATTACTTTTGGTCATCTTCTTGTTTCTCCTGTTGTTTTTATTTCTCCCCCCCCCCCCTTTGTCCATCGGTGTGCCGAAAAAATGTCACGGCGTGTTTTAATTCTTTCATTGGTACAAGGATTTTTCTTTCGTACAATAGTGCCATTTTGGTCTGTTCTGCTGTGTCCACGGTGTGGTCTTATATCATGTATCTTGACTTATAATTGAAGTTCTTGTCCATCTATGTTGAATGAAATTTTGTTGTATTTTATATCAACATTTTGAGTTCTAATTTAATTTGTTTTTATTTTCTTCTGTCTCTCTCGCTTAAAGAAATGTGATCTATTGTTGGTTGATATAGTTGTGCGGTGGGTTCTTGGACCCCCTATCAGCCTTACTGTATTCCACTCGCTTATAAAGTCGCTTCCTCTCTTCCTTCGCAGTATGCTTCACAGAAAAACTGCCAGCATATATTTGAAAAATGTTAAAAAAACATAATTTCAAATTGTTGCGATACGTCTAACATTTTTACTTAATTAAAATAATGTACTGCAAACCTGCACTTCTGTTCCATTTTACTGTGTATTTTTAACGTTGACTCAGAACTGTTGACATTTTTAAACTAATGCCGTTCCTTGTTTATTGTAGCTTCTTCTCGCTGCCTATCATCTTTCCGGTTAAAACTCCATTATAATTACTTGTTGTACGTGACCTCGTATCAGAATGCAAAAATAAGGTTGTATTTGTCCACTTTCGGCTTTAGTCATATAATTTCGTTGCATCTTTAGACCCAAAGTATTTTCCTGTTATCTATGCTCGTTGCACTCCTGCTATGGTGATGCATACAAGACTATAGGTAACCCTCATATTTATTTTTAGATAAAATTAATAGTTATGTCTTATTTTAATATTTTCATTTCAAAACTACTTAATTTACAACCAATTTTAAAATTTAAATCTTGCGCAAAAATGTTTTTGTATTACAATATATACATGCTTTATTTACTCTTTTCAGTGACCTTCATATAAAATAATTTTTTTTCATATTTTCTTTGTTATCAACTCAACGTATTATTTCAAAGGGTTTAATTTCACTTTACTCCTTTAAATTTCTAAACATTCTAAATATCCTTTTAACTGATTTTTTTTCTTCTTATATTTTCATGTATCTATAATGGGCTTATTCAAATATTCTTTTGCAACAGTTTGCTTTTATATAAACTTATTCATATCTTAACATGGTTCGTTTAACATCCTTTATTTTTCAATGGTTAATTTTTAAATATGTTCATCCATATTTTGACATGCTTCAATTATGTATTTACTTATATTTAAACATTTTATTCTTCTTTGTAAACCCTTAACTGTCTTTTTTTTCTCTTTAAAAATACTACTTTATTATTAATTTTAATCTTAAAGCTTTGATTCAACAGTTTTCATTTATATATTTATCGAATCTCAATATTTCCGCATAATAAGAATTTTTATTTTCATTTTTATTTTGATATAAAATTTTTCGATATTTTTATGCGAATTTGTATTCTTCTTTTCAATCTTTCAACGCTTAAGCGCATTTTATTTATCTTTAAATTCATTTCAATTTAGGTATTTACTATCCCAAAATAAAAAAAAACTTTCTTTTTTATCTTTAAAAAAACTTATTTTTCTGAAACCGTAAAATCAAATTTTCTTTCATCATTTTATCTGTATTTTATTCTTCCATTTTATGTATTTTGTTTTACTGCGTTTTCATTGGACGTTGTCAATTGTTTTCATTTTTAACTAATTTATTAATTTTTTTTAATACTTCAATTTTCAAATTCAATTTCCAATTGTTTTTATCACGTTTTACCGCATCTTAATGGAATGCTATCAAAATTTCTTTATTTATCTTTTCAAATAGGTTGGCACCATCCTGGAATCTCTAACTAGAATGCGTGACCAGGATAAATCCCTGCCAGGGATTTCCGTAACTACGTCATTCGCTTTGAAAATTCCAAGACAATTGCTTGTTACTCTAGATTATTCTGCTGCTATCTTTCACAGTTCCCTTATACTCCTGCTATATTTTCCTGCTATCTTCTGTTACTAAAAAACAATCCCGATTAATGCGAACCTTCCTCTTCATTACTTTACATTAAACTTTAAATCCAAAATAAAGTTTACGGAATTATTTTAAATAAAGTGGCACTATTTTGGGATCTACAAGTAGAATGCGTTGTACTAGAATTTAATCCTTGCGAGGGATTTCTGTTACAACGTCTTTCACTTTGAAGATGCCAACACATTTGCCTTTTACTTCAGATTTTCTCCGCTTCTTATTTCTTTCCTCCTATTTATATTCCTTTCTATTATTTCTTGATTTCATAAACTTTACTGTTTCCTTCGTTAGTAGTTTCCTCTACTCCATTTATTTCTCGTTGCCGTACTCTGGCCACAAATATGCTTTCACATTCACTACTTTCCTAATTTTCTTTCTATATGACTTTTTTTCTGTTTTATATTCACCTTTTCTTTTCAACTTTACTAAATTTTTTTAATATAATATTTATATTTTTTTCTCATATTTTTAGTACTCCTAATATGAATCTTATACTATTTTTCCCTTTCCCGTACTTTCTGTATTTTATGTTATTAGATTTTCCCCAAAAATATTTTTTCCTCTTCGTTTTATATACTCTGTAAATTTCTGTGAAGTTTACCAAATTTTCACTTAAATAACCTCTTATTTCAATCTCTTGGTTTTGAACCACTAACTTGGGGGTTTTTGCAGCATTTATTTTCACTTCTGCACTATAATGACATGAACTTAATTCATTTCTTCGTTTCAAACTACTCCTTAACGTGTTTTGTTTAGCTAAACTTGTGACCGCTCCGGAATCTACAAGTAGAATGAGTTTTCCGTTTTTTGTAGCTTCGCAAGGAAATTCTACGAACACATCATTTACTTTGGAGATTCCAAAACATTCATCCTTTTTCTTTTCCAACACCGTCATATTTTTATTCCAACCACCATTTGTTATATTTTCACTTAATTTTTCTAATTCCACATCGGATTTTTCTTTTATCATATTTCCATTTAATTTTCCTGCTACCTCATTGACTTTTTCTTTTCTTACATTTTCATTTAACTTTCCTGCTACCACATTGAATTTTTCTTTTCGCATATTTCCATTTAATTTTTCGAGTGCCACATCGAATTTTTCTTTTATTTCTCCGAGTGTTTCTATAACCTTTTTTGATGTCGCCTGCAACGACTCAACCGTTACCATCGATTCTGGGCGTATGTTTTCTACATTCCTTCCTGAATGAGGTGTACAGAAATGTACAATCCTTTTGGATGTCAAATTCTCTGTTACTACTGAATGATCTGTTACTGAACTTTCCACTGGCTTGGATGTACAGATATTCACAATCTCTTCAGACGTAGAATTATCTCTTACTATCCTTTCTATTTTCTTAGATGTAAGTATATTCACAATCTTTCTAGGTGTAGAATTATCCGTTACTATCTTTGATGGCCTTATTTCTCTCTTATTTCGGAAATCCCAGCTCATTGGCCTTGGCTGGGCCCCTGAAAGTTTCCCTGCCGATTTTCCCAGTTGTTCCTCCTATAACACTCATCCTGCATATGACCCACCTTGTCACACCACCTACAGCGTACCTGTTGCTGTCTCACTTGCAGTTCATTACCAAAATTATTTGCCCTAAAACTCAGTTGATCGTTAAATATGTTCCTGTTTTTCTGCTGTCTACTAGGAAATTGTCTAAAATATTTCTGCTGTCCCCTTGGTGCGAATGAGGGTGCAATCATCCAACAATTTTCATGACACTCATAAGACACTCATCCCTTGTGTGTCCTTGTCTGTTGCAGAATGAACACTTGATGTTCATTTTATATCGGTCCTGCCTTTCGTCTTCGAACCTATCTACTGGTGATAAATCTCTTATCCTAAAACCCTGATTTATTCTTTTATTCCATCTCTGTTCTTCGTCCCTTTTTTGTATCGTGTAAGTTTGACGCGGTGAATGTCGTCCTGACCCATTCCTGCTTTTGTCCTTCAACATATATTCTAAATCTGAAGCTTTTTTTACCAACTCTGATAGGTCATTCCCTGACAATGATAACACTACTGTCCTTATCTCAGGATCCAATATACCGACTTTAAATGCTGTAATTACGGAGGTATTTAATTGTTTGAGGAGTGATTTGTCCTCCCCTATACAGTCTCTCCCTCTGGCTTCTATTGAACCTAATCTTCGTGCAAACGCAATTGTTTTTTCCCCGGGCTCTTGTTCACTTCTAGATAATGCAATAATTATTGAATCGTATGTAGTTGTTCTTAGATAATTTGCCTTAATCAATAAGTAAATATCCTCTACCTTGTCAAGTTGTCGGATCCTACATAGTTCGAAAGCTTCCCCGTGCAACCGGAGTTTTATGCACTCTATGAAAATTGGGATATCTACTCTCTTAACTGTTCTTGCAGCCAGGTCACATCCCTTGATGAACCTATATACTTCTGCCGGTGACTCGGAACCCGAAAACAAGGGCACCAAATTATTCACCGTTTTCGCTATGTCGTTTACATTCATAATTGTTCGTTTATCTTCTGTCTTGCTTCCTGCAAACTTACTCTAACACTCCGTGTGATAAATTTGAATAAAAATACGAAATCTCCTCCTGCCATGAGGTACATGAACAAATACAAATTTAAAGCTTACAAAACACATTTTTATATTTTTTGTTTAATTCCCATTTCTTTAAGGTTTTTGCCATATATTAACCATACATAAGTCGACTTTTGTTATACAAATATTCTTAACTATATTTAAAAGATTTTTCTTTTTATTATCTATATTTTATAAAAAATTTTAACATTCATGCCGCTTTGGACTTCCTTGACGTTGACTGGTTCTCTTCTCTGTTGATAAATCTTCCACGGTTATTTGTTCCTTTTCTATTTTTCCATAAAATCTGCTTCGAGGTTTGGTTTGCCAGGATGGTATTCAAAAATTCTAATGGTACAGTCCTCAGTGGATCCAAAAAAGTTTTTGTTGACAGAATGCGTATCTAAAAAAAAAAAATTCCCAGAAATTTAATTCCTAAAAAGGCTTCAAACGAAACTTAAACCTTCCTACCATCATAAGAGAAAATATTCCTACCATCCCCTTTACGAGAGTGGCGGAAGATGGAGGCACCATCAATAATATATTTCCCGTAGGACCCACGTCAGTCCTACTGCCACAAAGAAAAAAAATCCCACAGACATTTATGCCAAAAACTATCATTTTGCCCAACAAAAAAAAAATTTTTTTTTCAACATACCCAATGGTTTAACTCTATAATTCATCGTTATAAATCCTTTATTATTATTAAAACATTAAACACATATTTTTTTATTAATTTCCTACCAAAAAATTTCATTCGTTTAAAACTTTACAAAAACATAAAAAAAATATCCTTATTGTTCCTGTAACAATAAGGATCCTATCAAACATTTAAATTCCATAAAAAAGTTTATTCTAAAATCCACCGATCACTTTGAATCCCTACAAACGATTCAAAGGTCCTAGCTATTTCTTTTTTTATATCCATTTTTTTAAACCACCTGCTGTTCCTGCAACAGAAGGATCTAACAAAAATTGTCTTTCTCTAAGACTTTATACAATTAAACAAACAAACTTGTTCTAATTGTTCCTGTAACAATAAGGATTCTAACATCCTTGCTGTGTCTGCGGACAGAAGGATCCTACCGGCTGCGCCATTTTGTTGCGTCCTCCCGTGAGGATGCGCGTAGATCCTAATCGTGGTCCTAATTGTCAGACTGGGAACTCGTCCCAAATCCTGGTTATACTCGCTCACCTTATTTTACTAGGCATGGTGAGCTATGCCGGTCAGTAGGCAGCCGTGAGGTTGCCGGAAAATTACCTTAATTAAACTCACCGTGGTTATCCATGTCTGCTAGATCCTCCGGTCTGGCTAATTTTCTGGATAAAAGGCGGTTTTTGGGTCCAGGTTCTATCTCTTGCTCACACTTGGTGACTGTGTTTTTATTTGTAGTTCAAATGCTACTTTTGTTTTTACAATTTTAAGTTTTAACCACACCTGGTCACCGCGAAAATACTACAACTTATTCTCTTCAATATTCTTGTACTTAACACCTCAGTTTTAATGATAATAAGCTGTACTCAGCATTTGTGCAAGATTGCCTTCCGCATCTTGCAGAATAATTTAACCTATTACAATATCATCGTTTTTCTTAATTTAGTTTACAGTCTAGCTAATAGGAACATCATAATGATGTTCCTATCAATATCATCATTATGATGTTCCTATTCAATATCTACAACAACAAAGCGGGCTCCCAGTCGTCGTCATCCAATGACCGCAATGCTGTAGCGGTGGCACACTTGGCTGCTGCAGCAGATACAGCTACAAGAAAAACACCAACTAACGACGCAAGAGGTGGCACTTTCACAAGCGACCCCTTCGAAAAAAAGGCCAAGGTGATAAGATCTCCGGTTAAGTCCCAGCAAAACAAGGAAACTTGCGAAACCACCGATGAAACAACCAAAACACCAACAGGGGCTGGAAAATCTGACAAGCCAGACACAACGTCTTTCTGCAGGCTCGGATTTCAGATTAGGAAGCTTGTGGATATGCTTGAGGATGGGAAAAGGCGCTGAATCCATCAGCCAATGCGAGATGCAATTGATTGCATTAAAGCACTCTACGAGCTCACCGCCATTGAACAGCATGATGATGTCGTTGAAGAGGTTATTAGACGCAATAACTCCTCTCAAACGTCACCATTGCCCAAAATGTCGGACCTTAAAAAAGAAGACCGGGCTCTGATATAGAGACCCCGCAGATAAAACGCACATATGCAGCAGTTTTGTCTGCAAACAAGAGGAAGCAAACCCTAAGCCAAGAAGCTAAGGGGCCTATCATGCCTGGAACTGTTGCCGTAGAATTTCCAACAAAGGTTGGAGATACAGCGGCACCAGCTGAAGGCAGAAAAGAAAACAGGCCACCGCCTAAAAAGAAACAGAAGTGAGAAAAAGTTGGCCCGAAAAAGCAGCCCAAGACAAAGCCCAAGCATGTAAAAGCTAGACCGGATGCTTTGATTATTTCCGCGAATGAGAATCAGACGTACGCTGAAATTTTACGGAAAATAAAAAGCGATGATGCGCTTAAGTCTCTTGGAGAAAATGTAAAAGCAATCCGACGTACCGCGAGGAACGAGGGATTGATAGGAAACCTCAAAACGGGATATCAAGGTACGCAAACGGCTTATGTCAGTCTACCGGCAGAAGACGCAGTTAAGGTACTAAAGGTGCAGTGGATACTCATTGGGTGGGTGTCCTGCAGAGTACGAGAGAGTGACTCGCCAAAGCGATGTTTTAAATGCTGGAAGTACAATCACAGAGCTAGGGACTGCAAAGAGGACATAGATAGGAGCACCCTCTGCAGAAAGTGCGGAGAAAATGGGCTATGCAAAAGGGATCATGCAGCTGGAAGCGCTCGCTGCCCAGAGCACCAGAAGGCGGTTAGAAGGAAAAGATGAGAATGAAAATCGTTCAAATCAATCTTAACCACTGCATCGCGGCGCAGGACTTGCTGCAACAGACGATTTTTGAGCGACAGTTTGATCTTGCTCTCTTGTGTGAGCAGTACCACAAAATGAATGACTCTGAGTGGGTGACAGATGCGCCAAGCAAAGCCGCAATATGGACCCTTAGTGGCAAGGCATTCCAAAGTAAAGCTTCAGCCGCTAACACGGGCTTCTCCTGGGCAAAACTCAATGGGATCTTTTTCGTTTCGTGCTATGCGCCACCCCAAATGGACATCACCAATTTGAGCGGTTTCTAACGGAGCTTGTTGCAGAGGCCCGAGGGAAGTCACCCATAGTGATTGCAGGCGATTTTAATGCCTGGTCGACAAGATGGGGTAGTAGGGGCAGAAATCGTAGAGGCACACTGCTTATGGAATGCCTTGCAACCCTGAATGTTGAGCTTCTCAACAATGGTCACCACACATTTGAAGCTGGTAGTAGACGGTCAGCAGTTGGTCTCACGTTTGCGCACAATTCCAACATGGAATGTTGATGATTATTATACGCTCAGTGATCATCGTACGATCGTCATCGAACTGCAGCATTTATGTATGCCGAGAAGAGCAATTAAAGCACAGACGCAGGGATGGAAGCAACACGCTTTCGATGCTGAAGTGTTCCAGATTGTTTGGAATGAGGGAGAAACAGTTGATGAAAGAACGACAAACATGGCGGCAAACATCCGACAGCGAATAATAACCTCATGTGACGCAGCAATGCCGAGAAGGAAAAAAGCGCCAACCAGGAAACCGGCCTACTGGTGGATTGACAAAATTGCGGAATGTAGAAGTCGATGTATTGGGGCGCGAAGGAAAGTAACGCGTGCTCGAAATCGCCCAACGTGGCAATCGTTGCATGAAAACCTTAAGGAATGCCGAAAACAGCTAAAGGAGGCGATCGAAAACAGCAAAGAGTCCAGCTTCCAAAGGCTTCGGGACATGGCGGATATTGACCCGTGCAAGGCGTACACAGTGGTGATGAGCAGACTGCGTGGACCTAAAGCACCACATTTATCGGAACCAGCTATTATGAACAGCGTGGTGTCTGAACTCTTTCCACCACAGCTAGCACAGTTACAAGGCTATAGGCTACCTGAAGACATAGGTGATATCCCTACAGTGACACCGGAAGAAGTGCTTCTGACATTGCAGAAAATTTCCGACACCAAAACGCCTGGGCTGGATGGCATCCCTAACGTGGCGATGAAAACCGCCATACGAGCAGATCCCGGCGTGTTTGCTAGAATGTACACAGCGTGCCTGAACGAAAGAACATTCCCGTCTTTCTGGAAAGTCCAAAGATTAGTTTTGCTGCTTAAACCAAGGAAACAGCCGGATCAACCCTCTGCATACAGACCACTATGCATGCTTGACTCGCTGGGCAAACTACTAGAGAGTATCATCGTCAGAAGACTCCAAGATACCCTTGAATCACCAGGCGGACTATCTTCCAAGCAATTTGGTTTTAAACGAGGAAAATCGACCATCGATGCTATCCAGGCTGTTATGACTATAGCTCACGACGCACATACAGGTATTTCAACGATCTGGGCGACCAAAATTATTTTTGTGCTTAAATGCAGATATCTTGTCGAGTACAACAAGACTCTGTTCTTGAAATTTGCGAAACCCTCTCAAATCTTGTGTTAAGGGTAAGAAACCGGGTTTTCTGCCCTTTTGCAGATATAAGCTAGTAACTTTAATGAATATGGTCTGATTTTGAATTCCTCAGTGGATTTAGAAAGAAGAAACTAAGCCATTACGAAGATATGAAAATGATATTTAAGTAATATTGAAACATCTGTGAGTATTCCTCCAGCAAACTAACTTTTCCAAAAAAAATTGGCTATTTTTCAACTTTGGAGATGTTTTTACACATTTTTTCATTTAGGAACCGTATAATTTAAGACTGTAATATAAAAGTATATTTATTTATGAGTAAAATCCAGCTTTGGTTTAAAACATCCGTTAAAAATCGACTGAGTTAATAAACTTTTAATAAAACCAAAATTTTGGAATAAATGCCTACACAAAAGTAATAAATAAAAAAAAAACAAATGGTATGTAAATGATGTAAATATATAATGAACATGTTTTATTGAAAAAAATAACAAAAACAAGATAAAAGATTAAGAAAACATTTAATTGAATATTGCATCGCTCTCTGAAGAATTATCATTTGTATATGGCTCGTCAGATATGAACATTGATATTGCTTCTGGCAAGAACGCGTTAGTATTTCTATTCTTTATTGCTCTTATACAGCTTAACAAAGGGTCGAAAATAAGTAGAAGGCGATTAAATATATCTTCATTGCCGTTTTCTCTAGAATATTTTCTTGCAAAGTCTTGCCGATAACTTCTGAAATGCTTATTACGAACTTCTGGCGCCTCCTCCGAAAGTTGTCCCCATGAACCAAAATTTTGTGCAACGTTGGATGCCATGGGTACAGGTCAATCAATGTTGCTTTTGCTATGCACACGAATTTCACTACACTTATTATAATGATGTTTAAGAATTACCACTTATTATAAAAAAGCTTTTGAAATCCAAAATGTTTAAAGTATCAAAAAAGTGCTTATCCGGGACTATCTGGGAAAAATTTCTTGGTACTTCATTAAAGGAAATAATATTGAATAATGCTTAACAAAAAAAATTATTGCTTGATCTACCTTGATAACATATCAAAAAGCTTCTTGAAAAATAAATTCAACAAACATTTACTACAAAAAGAAGGTTACTTTCAATAAATAAAAAATCAGCATTGATGTGACTAATTATATGTTGTAAAATGATTTTTCATAAGTCCATTATCTGAAGTACTAGGATCCATAATTTGTTCCTTGTGCGATTAACTTGTTTTGCTAATTTACTATGAAAACCTGTTGTTTTGTAAGGGAACCGAGCACTATTACGAGAACTCTGTGAAACACTCAACTTTCAACTGCTCGTACGTGCGCGTGGTGCGCGGAAAAAAAATGTTGGTTGTTGTTTAATGTTCTATGGAATCTCTTTTAACGCAGTGACTATTTTTTTCAATATTATTCCTACTTTGACTTTTGGGCTTTTGGCCGCCCAGAACGAGCAAATACCTCTATGTGCGACGCTACAAGTGGCATTAGGTGGAAATGGGGTGATAAGCAGTTCTGCGCAATGGTAACACTCGACATTCGGTACACATTCGGTATTCTAAATATTAAAAAAAAAAAAATAAAAAAAATAATAGAAAAATAAACAAAAACAAAAAATTAAAAAACCCAAGGCGCGTCTGTCCCAGATTGTGCGGCTCCTTGGTCTGCGTCTGACCCCAGAGGGGCGGTAGTTTAAAGGGAAGAGTCCCCTTAAAAACCAGCCTGGCAGAAGGCATAAAATGCTAAGGGAAGGAGACCCTGAAAATAAAACCACAATGAAGGTGATAGAAGGAAATATAACTACGGTGCAGGGACTCAGATCCCCAGTACCGGCGGCTTTAGGGAGGGAGTGAGCAAGATGTTGTGTCCTCCCGTGAGGATGCGCGTAGATCCTAATCGTGGCCCTACTTGTCAGACTGGGAGCTCATCCCAAATCCTGGTTATACTCGCTCACCTTATTTTACTAGGCATGGTGTTCTATTGTAGTGTACCTATACATATTATTTAAATATTTCATTTACATTATAAAACAAGCTATAAATACTTTTCTTAAAATAAGTAATAATATAAAAACCTCTACTGTAAGAACATGCACAATAATATTCAAACAATAAGAACATATGTTCATTCTAAGCACTACTATCTATCTCATTCGCACACATGTACCCATATGGCTGAATACAAAACATATGATATTATATTATACTTTTTACTCCTACACAAATATGTTAACATATGATTATGTTTACTTTTTCTATTAATATAAGTCTACTCACTCACACATATTAAACTACTAATACTAAATTACAAATATGCATTACAATATTCTACTATTACTTTTACACTAATTAAAGAACATATGATTCTATTTACATTCTAAACTACACAAACAATTGTTAACTAGTTTTAAGACAAAATACCGTTATGCTTACTATAAAAGGATGAACAAATTTGAAAATAAATCAATTAGTTTTTGAGCTCCAAAGCTGCCAACTAGTTATCATTTTAAAAAGTCCTTGAGCTTTTATAAGCTGCCAACTTTTAAAATAAAGCCTCTGCACTGTATAGTGAACGGCTAAAAGAAAAATATATAAAAACAAATTTATAGCCAGTGGCGAATATACGCCGGCACAACACTTAGGCAGGACCTAAAGATTTTAATTAATTACGCGAGTTATATTACTTTAAAAATCGTTTTACGCGTAACATTACACTATGCCGGTCAGCTATGCTATTATGCCGGTGTGTTATTATGATATTCCTATTCAATATCTAGTCAATATTGCTTAATACTTGATTGCAGCATTTCTGCACATACATACGTACTATCTCTTAATTGAATTTGAGCTTAACAAGTGTACAAACATGTTCAGCGTGGATAAAATTAGGTCACATGCATAGCCAAAATGTATGCGTGCTAATTGCGACAATAAAATATTATTAAAATTAATTTACCTCTGCTTTCTGCCGTGTCAGCATTTTCCGCAGTGTAAGTTGAAAATTACTTGTTGGTTTCTTTTTACTGTGTTTAAAATAGCGCTTGCTATGAAAGCTAATCGCCCAACTGGCGTCAGTGTTTATTTTAATTGCTTCTGTTTTGAAGGTACCGGCCTTGGCATTGAATTAAATTAAAGCGCTGCGATGCAATGAAAGCAGAGCGCCCGAATTGTGATAGATCAGTTCTCATTGCAGGCACTTGACCATTTATAAACAGATAACATTTTGGGGAAGCCGCGTTGTGAGTCACAACACAGTCACAACAAAGCAGACTCCCAGTCGTCGTCATCCAATGATCGCAATGACAAAATGACAATGAAAAAATGACAGATAAAGCTACAAGAAAAACACAAACTAACGACGCAAGAGGTGGCACTTTCACAAGCGACCCCTTCGCAAAAAGGCCAAGGTGATAACATCTCCGGTTAAGTCCCGGCAAAACAAGAAAACTTGCGAAACCACCGATGAAACAACCAAAACACCAATAGGGGCTGGAAAATCTGACAAGCCAGACACAACGTCTTTCTGCAGGCTCGGATTTTAGAACAATCACATAGCTAAGGACTGCAAAGAGGACATAGATAGGAGCACCCTCTGCAGAAAGTGCGGAGAAAATGGACATATGGCGGTGACGTGCAGTAATAAACAAAAATGCGCGATATACAAAGGTAATCATGCAGCTGGAAGCGCTCGCTGCCCAGAGCACCAGAAGGCGGTTAGAAGGTAAAAATGAGGGAAAAAAACTCAATCTTATTCACCGCATAGCGGCGCAGGACTTGCTGCAACAGATGATTTTTGTGCGACAGTTTGATCTTGATCTCTTGTGTGAGCAGTACCACAACATGAACGGCTCTGAGTGTGGCAGGGCATTCCAAAGTAAAGCTTCAGCCACTAACACGGGCTTCACCTGGGCAAAACTCAATGGGATTTTTCTTTTCGTGCTATGCGCCGCCCCAAATGGACATCACCCAATTTGAGCGGTTTCCAACGGAGCTTTTTGCAGAGGCCCGAGGGAAGTCACCCATAGTGATTGCAGGCGATTTTAATGCCTGGTCGACAAGATGGGGTAGTAGGAGCACAAATCGTAGAGGCACACTCCTTATGGAATGCCTTGCAACCCTGGATGTTGAGCTTCTCAACAATGGTCACCACACATTTGAAGGTGGTAATAGACGGTCGGCAGTGGATCTCACGTTTTCGCACGATTCCATTGCGCGTAACAGCACATGGAATGTTGATGATTATTATACACACAGTGATCACCGTGCGATCGTCATCGAACTGCAGCATTTATATATCCCGAAAAGGGCAATTAAAGCACAGACGCAGGGATGGAAGCAACACGCTTTCGATGCTGAAGTGTTCCAGATTGTTTGGAATGAGGGAGAAACAGTAGCTGAAAGAGCGACAAACATGGCGGAAAACATCTGACAGCGAATAATAACCTCATGTGACGCAGCAATGCCGAGAAGTAAAAAAGCGCCAACCAGGAAACCGGCCTACTGGTGGATTGACGAAATTGCGGAATGTAGAAGACGATGCATTGAGGCGCGAAGGAAAGTAACGCGTGCTCGAAATCGCCCAACGTGGCAATCGTTGCATGAAAACCTTAAGTAATGCCGAAAACAGCTAAAGAAGGCGATCGAAAACATCAAAGAGTCCAGCTTCCAAAGGCTTCGGGACATGGCGGATATTGACCCGTGCAAGGCGTACACAGTGTTACAAGGCTATAGGCTACCTGAAGACATAGGTGATATCCCTACGGTGACACCGGAAGAAGTGCTTCTGGCATTGCAGAAAATTTCCGACACCAAAACGCCTGGGCTGGATGGCATCCCTAACGTGGCGATGAAAACTGCCATACGAGCAGATCCCGGCGTGTTTGCTAGAATGTATACAGCGTGCCTGAAAGAAGGAACATTCCTGTCTTTCTGGAAAGTCCAAAGATTAGTTTTGCTGCTTAAACCAGGGAAACAGCCGGATCAACCCTCTGCATACAGACCACTATGCATGCTTGACTCGCTGGGCAAAGTACTAGAGAGTATCATCGTCAGAAGACTCCAAGATACCCTTGAATCACCAGGCGGACTATCTTCCAAGCAATTTAGTTTCAGACGAGGAAAATCTACCATCGATGCTATCCAGGCAGTTATGACTATAGCTCACGACGCTGCAAGTGGCATTAGGTGGAAATGGGGTGATAAGCAGTACTGCGCAATGGTAGCACTCGACATTAAAAATGCTTTCAATTCGGCTAGCTGGCCACGCATATTACAAGCGCTAGGCACATTCGGTATTCTAAATATTACAATAAAAAAAATAAATAAAAATAAAAAAATAGTAGAAAAAATAAACAAAAAATTAAAAAACCAAAGGCGCGTCTGTCCCAGATTGGGCGGCTCCTTGGTCTGCGTCTGATCCCAGAGGGGTGGTACTTTAAAGGGAAGGGCCCCTTAAAAACCAGTCTGGCAGAAGGTATAAAATGCTAAGGGAAGGAGACCCTGTAAATAAAATCGGAATGAAGGTTATAGAAGGAAATATAACTACGGTGCAAGGAGTCGGATCCCCAGTACCGGCGGCTTAAGGAATGAGCAAGCGGGCTCCCAGCTACAAGAAAAACACCAACTAACGACGCAAGAGGTGGCACTTTCACAAGCGACCCTTCGAAAAAAGGCCAAGGTGATAAGATCTCCGGTTAAGTCCCGGCAAAACAAGGAAACTTGCGAAACCACCGATGAAACAACCAAAACACCAACAGGGGCTGGAAAATCTGACAAGCTAGACACAACGTCTTTCTGCAGGCTCGGATCTCAGATTAGGAAGCTTGTGGATATGTTTGAGGATGGGAAAAGGCGCTCAATCCATCAGCCAATGCGAGATGCAATTGATTGCATTAAAGCACTCTACGAGCTCACCGCCATTGAACAGCATGATGATGTCGCTAAAGAGATTATTAGACGCAATAACTCCTCTCAAACGTCAGCATGGCCCCAAACCGTCGCACCTCAAAAAAGAAGACCGGACTCTGATATAGATACCCCGCAGAAAAAACTCACATATGCTGTAGTTTTGTCTGCAAACAACAGGAAGTAAACCCTAAGCCAAGAAGCTAAGGGGCCTATCATGCTTGGAACTGTCGCCGTAGAAATTCCAACAAAGGTTGGAGATACAGCGGCACCAGCTGAAGGCAAAAAAGAAAACAGGCCACCGTCAAAAAAGAAACAGATGTGGGAAAAAGTTGGCCCGAAAAAGAAGCCCAAGACAAAGCCCAAGCATGTAAAATCTAGACCGGATGCTTTGATTATTTCCGCGAATGAAAATCAGACGTACGCTGAAATTTTACGGAAAATAAAAAGCGATGATGCGCTTAAGTCTCTTGGAGAAAATGTAAAAGCAATCCGACGTACCGCGAGGAACGACCTTTTACTGGAGTTTAAGCGTGAACCGGAACAGAACACTGGTTCATACCAAACAGCAGTGGAGAACGTGCTAGGCGACTCTGCAAAAGTCTCGGTGAAAGCCCACTCCATCGTTATTTAGCTGAGGGATCTTGATGAAGTCACCACCAAAGCAGAAGTATGTGAAGCAGTAAATGCGCAGTGCGAAATACGACGGCCCGACGAGGGATCGATAGGAAACCTCAAAACGGGATATCAAGGTACGCAAACGGCTTATGTCAGTCTACCGGCAGAAGACGCAGTTAAGGTACTAAAGATGCAGTGGATACGCATTGGGTGAGTGTCCTGCAGAGTACGAGAGAGTAACTCGCCAAAGCGATGTTTTAAATCTGGAAGTACAATCACATAGCTAAGGACTGCAAAGAGGACATAGATAGGAGCACCCTCTGCAGAAAGTGCGGAGAAAATGGACATATGGCGGTGACGTGCAGTAATAAACAAAATTGCGCGATATGCAAAGGTAATCAGGCAGCTGGAAGCGCTCGCTGCCCAGAGCACCAGAAGGCGGTTAGAAGGAAAAGATGAGAATGAAAAATCGTTCAACTCAATCTTAACCACTGCATCGCGGCGCAGGACTTGCTGCAACAGACGATTTTTGAGCGACAGTTTGATCTTAATCTCTTGTGTGAGCAGTACCACAACATGAACGGCTCTGAGTGTGGCAGACCATTCCAAAGTAAAGCCTCAGCCACTAACACGGGCTTCACCTGGGCAAAACTCAATGGGATTTTTTTCGTTTCGTGCCATGCGCCACCCCAAATGGACATCACCCAATTTGAGGGGTTTCTAACGCAGCTTGTTGCAGAGGCCCGAGGGAAGTCACCCATAGTGATTGCAGGCGATTTTAATGCCTGAGGCCGGATTCTGAAAATCGCCTAGCTAAAGCTAAATCTCTATTGCTAAAATGCTAAAAAAATGCTTCGTTCAATTCCTTGGCGATTTCGCTAAAATGCGATTCTGAGTTTCAAATCGCCTAGCTAAAAATGTTGCTTTTACTACTCGCCACAGGAAGCGCTGTTTTAGCGATTCTTGTGTTAAAAAATTTATTTGGTTATGGCTGTGTGCCATTTGGAAACTTTTCACTATTGGTTCTATGGGAAAGAAAATGTTGAGTTGAAAAAAATTTTTATCTCTTGTATGTAAATAATCATTTTTTGCTGTGCCAAATGAAACATGAAAAAGTTATCCAGAAATTTTGACGTCTTCTCAGCGAATGAACGAGTTTTTGAAGACTGCCACATTTTCTACTACTATTTTTTATTCAAAATGATATTATGAGCTGCAAGGAATGTAACTGTTTTAAGTAAAAAAACTTATAAATCCAAAACTTGTGTAAGCATTAAAAATCTTTAACCTAAACTATGCGCGAGGATAAAAATTGCACTACACCTAAATGTTGCCATACCCGAAGTACACTTACTGCCAAATTTCGAACTCAATCGATTGTAATACGAAAGAAAATATTGACTTATACTCAGTCGATCAATCAGCTCAGTCATAATCAGTCGATCAATCAGCTAACCATAAAACATCCTTGAACACGTATTTACTTTTTATCGGCCATATTTATAAATATTCAAAAAGTATATTCAATGCATTAGTTTTGCAAGTTGAATACAGTAAAGAAAAACTTAATACATTGCGCATGTCAGAAGTAATGAATTTCCAAATTTAACATAAATATTTATTTTAAGCCCTTTAGCTCCTAAGACTAGCCTAGTTTTTAAAAATCTTCAAAAAGAATTTTAGTAAGTTTTATTGACACTAAAATAAATTAAAGACGACTGAAGTGACTCCATGCTTTTTAATTGCTCCTCAAGCCTGCATTTTTAGCCTAATAACTTATTTTTAAATATTAAAAGCAAATCACAATCCTTTTTTTTATACGGAAACATAAATAAAACTACTTTTTTCAGAAAAAATACACAGCAAAACACTGATACTAACAATTTTGTAAAGCACAACCCTTTTGCTTCACTCAAAAATTCTTGTGCCGGTTTTCAAAATTTCTTCTAGTCCCCGGGGGTACATGACTGTTGAACAATAAAACTCACCTCACTGATATCAAAAACTCTCTTTCCGACTGTCAAAAATTCATCATCCGAGTGAAAAGTTTTCGAAAACTGTTTAAAGTTTCTTTCGAACATTAATTAAATTAATATAATAATTAAAATAAGCTTTTTTATTTTGAAAATGGTTTGCTAACTGCACCAATATCTAAATAAAAAGTGCAAAATTAAAACTTTCAGTTATTTGAAAAAATTTTATATTAACTTAAGTTAATATACTTAAAAATTTGTAATTAATTTTTTTAGTATATTTACACGAGTACTTTATGATTTTTCATTAAACATTCTCGTATTGTCATAGAATAAAACTATTTAAAACTAGTAAAGATTTATTTTGACTGGTTCAACTTTAAATACCAAAACAGTCGTGGCTTATTGGAGGCTTAGGTTTTATTTAATTCTTCAAAATTTTGCACTTAGAGTACATCTTACATATTAAAAATTAGGTGCAAAATTTCTTTTCAATTAATGACCAAATTGCAAGCTAACTACTTTATTCTGTCTAACGAAGAAGCACACCAATGATAAGAAAAACACGAGAAGCAATACTTTCTTCCATACAGAATTGTATTGCTTCAGGTGTCTTTCTTATCGTTGGTGAGCTTCTTCGTGATTCAGAATTATCACATAAGAGTGTGTCACAACAACTAAAGCTTATTTGTAAACTACCAAATCATTTAATAAATTTTTTAAAGTTTTAAGGGATGAAACCTTTTCTAAAAGCATGTTATATGATAACAATAGGGGTATTCACGATTCAGTGTACTTGCCAGTGCAGTTGAGGACATCTGTACTTTACAAAATCAAAATAAAAAATCTGCACAAATGCTATTCTACTGCAGCCTAAAACTTGAAGATTTGAGCAGTTGTGCACTTGTGTGCATTGAAAAATTTGACAGCTTGGAAAAAGTGTTAGTGATTTTTTTCACGAAAACCTAACTGCACAACTGCACAAGTCCTTAACTGCACTGGCAAGTGCACTGAAACGTGAATACCCCTAATATAAATACAAACAGCAAGTTTTCGGAAAACTGCTTAAATTGGTGAAATTTTTTTCTTTGAAAACATTCAAAAGAGACAAAGCATTCGTTTTTCGTAATATATATATCAAAAATTAAGATTTTAATTTAAAAATTTTCTAATTTTTAACTTAGCGGCAACAAAATATTGGACTCTAAAATTATAGCTAAAAATAAAATTAGAGTTTCTGTAAATCGCTAAAAAAGTTTAAAATCGCAGCAATTGCTAAAAGTATAGCTATGACAGCTTTAATTTTATTCTTAGTTAAAAGCTCGTTAAGTCTCTAAATTTTAAGCATGAAAATAAGCGACGGAGTTTTTCAGAATAGCAATATCGCTAAAAACTATAAATTTAGCTTTAGCGGTGGAGATTTAGCTTTAGTGTTTTTCAGAATCCGCCCTCTGGTCGACAAGATGGGGTAGTAGGAGCACAAATCGTAGAGACACACTCCTTATGGAATGCCTTGCAACCCTGGATGTTGAGCTTCTCAACAATAGTCACCACACATTTGAAGCTGGTAATAGACGGTCAGCAGTGGATCTCTCGTTTGCACACAATTCCATTGCGCGTAACAGGACATGGAATGTTGATGATTATTATACAGGACAAGGGTAATTAAAGCACAGACGCAGGGATGGAAGCAACACGCTTTCGATGCTGAAGTGTTCCAGATTGTTTGGAATGAGGGAGAAACAGTAGCTGAAAGAGCGACAAACATGGCGGAAAACATCTGACAGCGAATAATAACCTCATGTGACGCAGCAATGCCGAGAAGTAAAAAAGCGCCAACCAGGAAACCGGCCTACTGGTGGATTGACGAAATTGCGGAATGTAGAAGACGATGCATTGAGGCGCGAAGGAAAGTAACGCGTGCTCGAAATCGCCCAACGTGGCAATCGTTGCATGAAAACCTTAAGTAATGCCGAAAACAGCTAAAGAAGGCGATCGAAAACATCAAAGAGTCCAGCTTCCAAAGGCTTCGGGACATGGCGGATATTGACCCGTGCAAGGCGTACACAGTGTTACAAGGCTATAGGCTACCTGAAGACATAGGTGATATCCCTACGGTGACACCGGAAGAAGTGCTTCTGGCATTGCAGAAAATTTCCGACACCAAAACGCCTGGGCTGGATGGCATCCCTAACGTGGCGATGAAAACTGCCATACGAGCAGATCCCGGCGTGTTTGCTAGAATGTATACAGCGTGCCTGAAAGAAGGAACATTCCTGTCTTTCTGGAAAGTCCAAAGATTAGTTTTGCTGCTTAAACCAGGGAAACAGCCGGATCAACCCTCTGCATACAGACCACTATGCATGCTTGACTCGCTGGGCAAAGTACTAGAGAGTATCATCGTCAGAAGACTCCAAGATACCCTTGAATCACCAGGCGGACTATCTTCCAAGCAATTTAGTTTCAGACGAGGAAAATCTACCATCGATGCTATCCAGGCAGTTATGACTATAGCTCACGACGCTGCAAGTGGCATTAGGTGGAAATGGGGTGATAAGCAGTACTGCGCAATGGTAGCACTCGACATTAAAAATGCTTTCAATTCGGCTAGCTGGCCACGCATATTACAAGCGCTAGGCACATTCGGTATTCTAAATATTACAATAAAAAAAATAAATAAAAATAAAAAAATAGTAGAAAAAATAAACAAAAAATTAAAAAACCAAAGGCGCGTCTGTCCCAGATTGGGCGGCTCCTTGGTCTGCGTCTGATCCCAGAGGGGTGGTACTTTAAAGGGAAGGGCCCCTTAAAAACCAGTCTGGCAGAAGGTATAAAATGCTAAGGGAAGGAGACCCTGTAAATAAAATCGGAATGAAGGTTATAGAAGGAAATATAACTACGGTGCAAGGAGTCGGATCCCCAGTACCGGCGGCTTAAGGAATGAGCAAGCGGGCTCCCAGCTACAAGAAAAACACCAACTAACGACGCAAGAGGTGGCACTTTCACAAGCGACCCTTCGAAAAAAGGCCAAGGTGATAAGATCTCCGGTTAAGTCCCGGCAAAACAAGGAAACTTGCGAAACCACCGATGAAACAACCAAAACACCAACAGGGGCTGGAAAATCTGACAAGCTAGACACAACGTCTTTCTGCAGGCTCGGATCTCAGATTAGGAAGCTTGTGGATATGTTTGAGGATGGGAAAAGGCGCTCAATCCATCAGCCAATGCGAGATGCAATTGATTGCATTAAAGCACTCTACGAGCTCACCGCCATTGAACAGCATGATGATGTCGCTAAAGAGATTATTAGACGCAATAACTCCTCTCAAACGTCACCATGGCCCCAAACCGTCGCACCTCAAAAAAGAAGACCGGACTCTGATATAGATACCCCGCAGAAAAAACTCACATATGCTGTAGTTTTGTCTGCAAACAACAGGAAGTAAACCCTAAGCCAAGAAGCTAAGGGGCCTATCATGCTTGGAACTGTCGCCGTAGAAATTCCAACAAAGGTTGGAGATACAGCGGCACCAGCTGAAGGCAAAAAAGAAAACAGGCCACCGTCAAAAAAGAAACAGATGTGGGAAAAAGTTGGCCCGAAAAAGAAGCCCAAGACAAAGCCCAAGCATGTAAAATCTAGACCGGATGCTTTGATTATTTCCGCGAATGAAAATCAGACGTACGCTGAAATTTTACGGAAAATAAAAAGCGATGATGCGCTTAAGTCTCTTGGAGAAAATGTAAAAGCAATCCGACGTACCGCGAGGAACGACCTTTTACTGGAGTTTAAGCGTGAACCGGAACAGAACACTGGTTCATACCAAACAGCAGTGGAGAACGTGCTAGGCGACTCTGCAAAAGTCTCGGTGAAAGCCCACTCCATCGTTATTTAGCTGAGGGATCTTGATGAAGTCACCACCAAAGCAGAAGTATGTGAAGCAGTAAATGCGCAGTGCGAAATACGACGGCCCGACGAGGGATCGATAGGAAACCTCAAAACGGGATATCAAGGTACGCAAACGGCTTATGTCAGTCTACCGGCAGAAGACGCAGTTAAGGTACTAAAGATGCAGTGGATACGCATTGGGTGAGTGTCCTGCAGAGTACGAGAGAGTAACTCGCCAAAGCGATGTTTTAAATCTGGAAGTACAATCACATAGCTAAGGACTGCAAAGAGGACATAGATAGGAGCACCCTCTGCAGAAAGTGCGGAGAAAATGGACATATGGCGGTGACGTGCAGTAATAAACAAAATTGCGCGATATGCAAAGGTAATCAGGCAGCTGGAAGCGCTCGCTGCCCAGAGCACCAGAAGGCGGTTAGAAGGAAAAGATGAGAATGAAAAATCGTTCAACTCAATCTTAACCACTGCATCGCGGCGCAGGACTTGCTGCAACAGACGATTTTTGAGCGACAGTTTGATCTTAATCTCTTGTGTGAGCAGTACCACAACATGAACGGCTCTGAGTGTGGCAGACCATTCCAAAGTAAAGCCTCAGCCACTAACACGGGCTTCACCTGGGCAAAACTCAATGGGATTTTTTTCGTTTCGTGCCATGCGCCACCCCAAATGGACATCACCCAATTTGAGGGGTTTCTAACGCAGCTTGTTGCAGAGGCCCGAGGGAAGTCACCCATAGTGATTGCAGGCGATTTTAATGCCTGAGGCCGGATTCTGAAAATCGCCTAGCTAAAGCTAAATCTCTATTGCTAAAATGCTAAAAAAATGCTTCGTTCAATTCCTTGGCGATTTCGCTAAAATGCGATTCTGAGTTTCAAATCGCCTAGCTAAAAATGTTGCTTTTACTACTCGCCACAGGAAGCGCTGTTTTAGCGATTCTTGTGTTAAAAAATTTATTTGGTTATGGCTGTGTGCCATTTGGAAACTTTTCACTATTGGTTCTATGGGAAAGAAAATGTTGAGTTGAAAAAAATTTTTATCTCTTGTATGTAAATAATCATTTTTTGCTGTGCCAAATGAAACATGAAAAAGTTATCCAGAAATTTTGACGTCTTCTCAGCGAATGAACGAGTTTTTGAAGACTGCCACATTTTCTACTACTATTTTTTATTCAAAATGATATTATGAGCTGCAAGGAATGTAACTGTTTTAAGTAAAAAAACTTATAAATCCAAAACTTGTGTAAGCATTAAAAATCTTTAACCTAAACTATGCGCGAGGATAAAAATTGCACTACACCTAAATGTTGCCATACCCGAAGTACACTTACTGCCAAATTTCGAACTCAATCGATTGTAATACGAAAGAAAATATTGACTTATACTCAGTCGATCAATCAGCTCAGTCATAATCAGTCGATCAATCAGCTAACCATAAAACATCCTTGAACACGTATTTACTTTTTATCGGCCATATTTATAAATATTCAAAAAGTATATTCAATGCATTAGTTTTGCAAGTTGAATACAGTAAAGAAAAACTTAATACATTGCGCATGTCAGAAGTAATGAATTTCCAAATTTAACATAAATATTTATTTTAAGCCCTTTAGCTCCTAAGACTAGCCTAGTTTTTAAAAATCTTCAAAAAGAATTTTAGTAAGTTTTATTGACACTAAAATAAATTAAAGACGACTGAAGTGACTCCATGCTTTTTAATTGCTCCTCAAGCCTGCATTTTTAGCCTAATAACTTATTTTTAAATATTAAAAGCAAATCACAATCCTTTTTTTTATACGGAAACATAAATAAAACTACTTTTTTCAGAAAAAATACACAGCAAAACACTGATACTAACAATTTTGTAAAGCACAACCCTTTTGCTTCACTCAAAAATTCTTGTGCCGGTTTTCAAAATTTCTTCTAGTCCCCGGGGGTACATGACTGTTGAACAATAAAACTCACCTCACTGATATCAAAAACTCTCTTTCCGACTGTCAAAAATTCATCATCCGAGTGAAAAGTTTTCGAAAACTGTTTAAAGTTTCTTTCGAACATTAATTAAATTAATATAATAATTAAAATAAGCTTTTTTATTTTGAAAATGGTTTGCTAACTGCACCAATATCTAAATAAAAAGTGCAAAATTAAAACTTTCAGTTATTTGAAAAAATTTTATATTAACTTAAGTTAATATACTTAAAAATTTGTAATTAATTTTTTTAGTATATTTACACGAGTACTTTATGATTTTTCATTAAACATTCTCGTATTGTCATAGAATAAAACTATTTAAAACTAGTAAAGATTTATTTTGACTGGTTCAACTTTAAATACCAAAACAGTCGTGGCTTATTGGAGGCTTAGGTTTTATTTAATTCTTCAAAATTTTGCACTTAGAGTACATCTTACATATTAAAAATTAGGTGCAAAATTTCTTTTCAATTAATGACCAAATTGCAAGCTAACTACTTTATTCTGTCTAACGAAGAAGCACACCAATGATAAGAAAAACACGAGAAGCAATACTTTCTTCCATACAGAATTGTATTGCTTCAGGTGTCTTTCTTATCGTTGGTGAGCTTCTTCGTGATTCAGAATTATCACATAAGAGTGTGTCACAACAACTAAAGCTTATTTGTAAACTACCAAATCATTTAATAAATTTTTTAAAGTTTTAAGGGATGAAACCTTTTCTAAAAGCATGTTATATGATAACAATAGGGGTATTCACGATTCAGTGTACTTGCCAGTGCAGTTGAGGACATCTGTACTTTACAAAATCAAAATAAAAAATCTGCACAAATGCTATTCTACTGCAGCCTAAAACTTGAAGATTTGAGCAGTTGTGCACTTGTGTGCATTGAAAAATTTGACAGCTTGGAAAAAGTGTTAGTGATTTTTTTCACGAAAACCTAACTGCACAACTGCACAAGTCCTTAACTGCACTGGCAAGTGCACTGAAACGTGAATACCCCTAATATAAATACAAACAGCAAGTTTTCGGAAAACTGCTTAAATTGGTGAAATTTTTTTCTTTGAAAACATTCAAAAGAGACAAAGCATTCGTTTTTCGTAATATATATATCAAAAATTAAGATTTTAATTTAAAAATTTTCTAATTTTTAACTTAGCGGCAACAAAATATTGGACTCTAAAATTATAGCTAAAAATAAAATTAGAGTTTCTGTAAATCGCTAAAAAAGTTTAAAATCGCAGCAATTGCTAAAAGTATAGCTATGACAGCTTTAATTTTATTCTTAGTTAAAAGCTCGTTAAGTCTCTAAATTTTAAGCATGAAAATAAGCGACGGAGTTTTTCAGAATAGCAATATCGCTAAAAACTATAAATTTAGCTTTAGCGGTGGAGATTTAGCTTTAGTGTTTTTCAGAATCCGCCCTCTGGTCGACAAGATGGGGTAGTAGGAGCACAAATCGTAGAGACACACTCCTTATGGAATGCCTTGCAACCCTGGATGTTGAGCTTCTCAACAATAGTCACCACACATTTGAAGCTGGTAATAGACGGTCAGCAGTGGATCTCTCGTTTGCACACAATTCCATTGCGCGTAACAGGACATGGAATGTTGATGATTATTATACAGGACAAGGGTAATTAAAGCACAGACGCAGGGATGGAAGCAACACGCTTTCGATGCTGAAGTGTTCCAGATTGTTTGGAATGAGGGAGAAACAGTAGCTGAAAGAGCGACAAACATGGCGGAAAACATCCGACAGCGAATAATAACCTCATGTGACGCAGTAATGCCGAGAAGGAAAACAGCGCTAACAAGGAAACCGGCCTACTGGTGAATTGACGAAATTGCGGAATGTAGAAGACGATGCATTGAGGCACGAAGGAAAGTAACGCGTGCTCGAAATCGCCCAACGTGGCAATCGTTGCATGAAAACCTTAAGGAATGCCGAAAACAGCTGAAGAAGGCGATCGAAAATAGCAAAGAGTCCAGCTTCCAAAGGCTTCGGGACATGGCGGATATTGACCCGTGCAAGGCGTACACAGTGGTGATGAGCAGACTGCGTGGACTTAAAGCACCACAGCCATCGGAACCAGCTATTATGAACAGCGTGTTGTCTGAACTCTTTCCACCACAGCTAGCACAGTTACAAGGCTATAGGCTACCTGAGGACAAGGGTGATATCCCTACGGTGACACCGGAAGAAGTGCTTCTGACATTGCAGAAAATTTCCGACACCAAAACGCCTGGGCTGGATGGCATCCCTAACGTGGCGATGAAAACTGCCATACGAGCAGATCCCGGCGTGTTTGCTAGAATGTATACAGAGTGCCTGAACGAAAGAACATTCCCGTCTTCCTGGAAAGTCCAAAGATTAGTTTTGCTGCTTAAACCAGGGAAACAGCCGGATCAACCCTCTGCATACAGACCACTATGCATGCTTGACTCGCTGGGCAAAGTACTAGAGAGTATCATCGTCAGAAGACTCCAAGATACCCTTGAATCACCAGGCGGACTATCTTCCAAGCAATTTAGTTTCAGACGAGGAAAATCTACCATCGATGCTATCCAGGCAGTTATGAATATAGCTCACGACGCTGCA
Organism: Dichetophora obliterata; assembly: GCA_963920525.1. Lineage (NCBI taxonomy): Eukaryota > Metazoa > Arthropoda > Insecta > Diptera > Sciomyzidae > Dichetophora > Dichetophora obliterata. The sequence continues at coordinate 109,668,356 of OY986436.1, read as the reverse complement.
AGTGGCATTAGGTGGAAATGGGGTGATAAGCAGTACTGCGGAATGGTAGCACTCGACATTAAAAATGATTTCAATTCGGCTAGCTGGCCACGCATATTACAAGCGCTAGGCACATTCGGTATTCTAAATATTACAAAAAAAATAAATAAAAATAAAAAAATAATAGAAAAAATAAACAAAAAATTAAAAAACCCCAGGCGCGTCTGTCCCAGATTGGGCGGCTCCTTGGTCTGCGTCTGATCCCAGAGGGGCAGTAGTTTAAAGGGAAGGGCCCCCTTAAAAACCAGTCTGGCAAAAGGCATAAAATGCTAAGGGAAGGAGACCCTGAAAATAAAACCACAATGAAGATTATAGAAGGAAATATAACTACGGTGCAAGGAGTCGGATCCCCAGTACCGGCGGCTTAAGGAGTGAGCAAGCGGGCTCCCAGCTACAAGAAAAACACCAATTAACGACGCAAGAGGTGGCACTTTCACAAGCGACCCCTTCGAAAAAAAGGCCAAGGTGATAAGATCTCTGGTTAAGTCCCAGCAAATCAAGGAAACTTGCGAAACCACCGATGAAACAACCAAAACACCAACAGGGGCTGGAAAATCTGACAATCCAAACACAACGTCTTTCTGCAGGCTCGAATCCCAGATTAGGAAGCTTGTGGATATGCTTGAGGATGGGAAAAGGGGGCCGAATCCATCAGCCAATGCGAGATGCAATTGATTGCATTAAAGCACTCTACGAGCTCACCGCCATTGAATAGCATGATGTAAAGGACGCAGGACGCATAATGTAAAAGACGCAGGGATCGAAGCAACACGCTTTCCATGCTGAAGTGTTCCAGATTGTTTGGAATGAGGGAGAAACAGTGGATGAAAGAGCGACAAACACGGCGGCAAACATCCTACAGCGAATAATAACCTCATGTGACGCAGCAATGCCGAGAAGGAAAAAAGCGCCAACCAGGAAATTGGCCTACTGGTGGATTGACAAAATTGTGGAATGTAGAAGACGATGCATTGAGGCACGAAGGAAAGTAACGCGTGCTTGAAATCGCCCAACGTTTCAATCGTTGCATGAAAACCTTAAGAAATGCCGAAAACAGCTAAAGAAGGCGATCAAAAACAGCAAAGAATCCAGCTTCCAAAGGCTTCGGGACATGGCGGATATTGACCCGTGCAAGGAGTACACAGTGGTGATGAGCAGACTGCGTGGACATAAAGCACCACAGCCATCGGAACCAGCTATTATGAACAGCGTGGTGTCTAAACTCTTCTTACCACAGCTAGCACAGTTACAAGGCTATAGGCTACCTGAATATATAGGTGATATCCCTACGGTGACACCGGAAGAAGTGCTTCTGACATTGCAGAAAATTTCCGACACCAAAACGCCTGGGCTGGATGGCATCCCTAACGTGGCGATGAAAACCGCCATACGAGCAGATCCCGGCGTGTTTGCTAGAATGTACACAGCGTGCTTGAACGAAGGAACATTCCCGTCTTTCTGAAAACATAACTTATTTTTATTATCTTTGTTTCAGTTATTATTTGTTTCTTTCTGTCGCTCTCCTCTTCGCGTCTATCAATGCATGTTGATCGAAAGCAGGTCAAGTGCTTTGAGTAGATATCGCAACCACGGATATATAAAATTTGCTTGCACGCTGACCTAGTGTCTGCAGCATGTGCAAGCGCTGCACTAATTTTGATTGGTTTGTGGAACGAAAACAAAACAAAAAGATCAATCAATTAAATGTTGTAAAATTGAGTGAACATAATAATGGAGAGGAGTTACTAAATTGTAAGAAAATTAATATTGTTTTTTTTTAATATAAAAACCCAAAAGATTTCAAATAAAATTTAGATTCTAACGAGACACAAAAGTCTTATTATTAAATCTCATATTGACGATTCAGAGCGGAATTTTTGCCATAGTCAAGAACAGCCGAATTAGGCATCATCACAATTTAATTTTTTTTTTGTTTAAAAAAAAGGAGAATATTGTTAAAGTTTTAACCGTTTAACAACAATCCTTTACATCCTTTAAATCATTTACATGGCGATCCTGCGGACGACAACGATCCTGCGTAAATTACATTTATAACGATAAATGTTTACTCTGTAAACACCGATCTTGATCACCATCCTGCCCAATCCTAGCCAACGTTACAGCAACAAATACATGGCAGATTTTAATGCACTATTCGAAAAAGCACTGAGCAACGCGGCGAAATATTTTGAATACGTGCCAGAGCCAGTACAACCACAGGAAGCAGCTCCGATATACGTGCCAACACCAAAAACAGCTAGGCCAAAGGCCATTTCAATAGAATAGTATAAGAAGAGGCAGAGCCTGCACAGCGAACAGGTGAAACAACACTACGCTTCAACACAAAAGAAAAAATCAAGAGGCGGAAAACGGGTAAAAGCGAGACAAGAAGTGGCAGAACTATACAGAGTCGCAGCACTTACAACCGGAAAAGAAAGAAAAAAGCTCCTCGAAAAAATTGCCAACAAGAAGACAGACTACGGGCGACAAACGCTAAAAAATGGAATGGTTCGGAACTAAAAAAACATCACTAGAAACAATAACAACAACAGCAGCAGCAGCAACGACGCAAACACCATTATAAGTTTAATCTCAATTTGTTTTATAATAATTTTATTAATATATTGGATAAATTATCATTATAAAAATTATGTTAGAAAACAGCTCATTAGGAGCGTTAATTTAAATAATAATGTTCAAAACAAACGGACATAAAATGAAATATATATAAAGAAAATTTTTGAATTATTATGAAATTAAATATCAAGGATGTTATGGCATCTTGTTTAAAAAACACTGTGATGTATGTAAAAATAAAATAATTGACATAGGAAAAATAATATATGTTTTTAATAAAGGAAAATCATGGCACCGTGAATGTTTCCGATGCGATATTTGTAAAGTCAACCTGATTAAAATAGGATTTGTAGAAAATAAAGCACTATTGTTATGTCAATATTGTAGTATTGGGGTTGGAATTAGTTTTAAAGGTTTTCTAAGAGATGGCGTAACTATCAATAGATCGCATCGGGCACACCTGTGACTATATTCATTTCAAAGCACATTGTCTAAGCTTCATTTTTCAGTATGTGTCATTCCACTGAAGTGTAAACAACATATATTTTTTTCTCTGTGAACATGTCGACTTTCGTTCCAACAAAACGCAATTTGCGGGAAGGTTTACTTTTGTGCTTCCATTTGAAGAAAAAAGCGGTTGAAGCACAACGCACGCTTACTGAGGCTTACTGAGGCTTACGGGGACTATGCTCCATCGATTTCTACTTGTGAGTACTGGTTCCGTCGGTTTAAAAGTGGTGATTTTGATACGGAAGACAAAGAGCGTCCGGGCCAGCCGAAAAAGTTTGAAGATGAGGAATTGGAGGCTTTGCTCGATGAAGACCCGTGTCAAACCCTTCAAGAATTGTCAGAATCATTGGGAGTCGACTTATCAACGGTCGGCAAACGCTTGAAGGCCATGGGAATGATTCAAAAGCAAGGAAATTGGGTGCCGTACCAGTTGAAGCCGAGAGACGTTGAACGGCGATTTTGCATGTGCGAACAACTGCTTCAACGGCATAAAAGGAAGAGTTTTTTGCATCGTATTGTCACTGGCGATGAAAAGTGGATCCATTACGATAATCCTAAGCGAAAAAAATCGTGGGGACCACCCGGCCATGCATCAACATCGAGGGCCAAGCCGAATATTCATGGCGCCAAGCTTATGCTGTGTATTTGGTGGGATCAGAAGGGTGTCGTGTACTATGAGCTGCTAAAACCTAACGAAACCATCACTGGGGAACGCTACCAACAACAATTGATGCAATTGAGCCGAGCATTAAAGGTTAAACGGCCGGAATATGCCAAAAGACACGACAAAGTGGTTTTTCAACATGACAACGCACGGCCACATGTTGCAAGAACCGTCAAGGAAACGTTGGAGGCGCTGAATTGGGATGTGCTACCCCACCCGCCCTTTAGCCCAGACATAGCCCCTTCCGACTACCACCTATTCAGATCGATGACGCATGGCTTGGCTGAGCAGCGCTTCACTTCTTACGAGGATACCAAAAAATGGGTCGATTCGTGGATTGCCTCAAAAGACGAATCGTTCTTCCGGCGCGGAATCCATATGCTGCCAGAAAGATGGGAAAATGTTGTAGCTAACGATGGACAATACTTTGAATAATATACATTGTACCGTTGTTTCTAAATAAATGCTCAAAAACCGAAAAAAACCTTTAAAATTAATTCCAACCCCTATAATAACAAAAAAATTTCACTAAAAAGTAAGCAAAATACATTAAAACTTTAATAAAACAGCCTTTTGTCTAATGGAAATAAAATTACTAGAGGCATTACTATCAAAATTAAAAAATCACCAAATAGACAATATAGTAAGGAATATATAGAAAGTAAGCTCGCAAAAATACATACGTTGAAGCAATCACTGCAACAGGATTTAGATAAGAAAGATTTCAAGGATAGACTTCACAGATTTAATGAGTTAGAAGGGAAAATTAGAGGATGTTTAAAAGAAAAAGAAATAATAGACGAAAAGTCAAGTAGTCAAAAGCATAACAATAATATCATAAACAAAATAGCAACCTTTAATTTAGAAGTAGCTTTAAAAACCATACCAATTTTTAATGGGTCCTATAATGAATTAGAATCATTTCTAAAAATTGTTCAGTTACTTTACAATTCATATGGTGAGGATGCTAAAAAATCCCTACTAGATTTTGTAAGCACTGTTAAGTTGAGCGCATCAGTGAAGACAACACTAGGATATGCCAATGAATTTACCATATTTGACAATTCAAAACATAATTTATTAGAAAAATTTAAAAGCAACCAAACGACAGCACAAATATATACGCAATTATCATCTTTCACGCAAAGAAATTCATCAGTCACAATTTACAAGGACAGACTTTTGAAACTTATTTCAGAATTGACAAAACTACAGATTAAAGACTTAGGTGCAAATGCAAGATCCGAACAAAAGTCAGTAATTGGGAAGATAAACGAAAAATATGCTTTAACTATATTCAAGAATGGTCTGGATGAAAACCTCAAGCAAACAGTCTTCGCAGCACAACCTACAGATCTCGGAAATGCTGTAAATTTAGCTTTAGAACTTGAGAAAAATAATAGCGTAAGTAATAGTCAAATATTAAATTACAATACACAGAGAAATTTTAATCCCAACAGAAACGATATGTACAGAAATTTTTCAAATAACAACAATCAAAACAAATAATCAAAATAATTTCAGCACAAGAAACTCGCATCATACTAATACCAATAACACGTTCAAATCAAATAACAACTTTAACAGAAATAATTTTAGACCAAACAATAACACATTTTCACATAATGCAAATAGGAACAACAACAATTACAGATCATATAACAATAACAACCATAAGAATAATAATAACAACAGATACAACAATAACAATGGAAACTACAGACAAAATGCCAATACAAGACATATGCGCGTAGTTAACCTTCAGGGAAACCAAGAAGGCCCGGGAGACAATTTACAGCATCCGATAGGCCATCAATAAAAAGCAATCAAATTTATAAAATATCAAAGAATCTCACAAATTATGTTACTCTGAATTGTCCACAAACAAAACAGAACCTTACATTTTTAATTGACACCGGAGCGGACATTTCGATCTACAAATACGTAAATGAAAATCTTAATATAAACAGTGAGAACAGATGCAAATTAACGGGAATAACGAAAGAAGAAATTCATTCTTTATAAACAACAAACTTATCCTTATGGTTCGGTAACAATAAAGCCACAAATGAATTCCACATGGTTGATGAAAATTTCCCCATTACAACGGACGGTATATTAGGTAGAGATTTTTTAATAAATTTTGCATGTAAAATTGATTATGAAACCTTTACATTAATGGTAAGATTTGAACATGAAGATTATGTAATACCTTTAAATACAAGACTACCACATCAAAATAACTTTAGAATACCACCTAGATCAGAAACTATTTTCCCTATTAAATTACATATAACAGAGGGCAGTATAATTTTAAACCAAGAATTAGTAAAAGGCGTATTTTTAGCAAATTCTATTGCACCAGCAAAAGGTATATGCCACATAAAGATAATAAATGTCAACGATACAGAAATCACATTAAATGAAATCAAGCCAAAAACAGAGAGTTTAAAATACTACACAATAATGAGAACAAGTAAACAAACAATTAGAATGAGTGACGACAAACGTTTTGAAAAACTTATGGCCGAACTAAAATTAAACGAACAATCTAAAACTGAACTTACTAACATTTTTAAAGAATATCAACCAATTTTTCACCTCAAAGGAGAACAACTTTCGACTAATAATTTCTATACACAAGCAATAAATCTATCAGATCCAACACCGGTATACATAAAAAATTACAGACTACCTCATACGCAATATGACGAAATACAAAATCAAGTAACTGATTTAATGAACAACGACATTATTGAACATTCTATTAGCCCATACAACGCACCATTACTCTTGGTACCCAAGAAAAGTGAAGATGAAAACAAAAAATGGCGTTTAGCAGTAGATTTCAGGAAATTAAACGACAAAATAATTAACGACAAATTTCCTTTAACCAGACTAGAAGACGTTTTAGATATGCTAGGAAGAGCTAAATATTTTCCGACTTTAGACATGACGAGCTCATTCCATCAAATACCGTTAGAACCGAATTCAAGACCTTTGACTGCATTTTCAACACAAAACGGACATTATCAGTTTAAGCGTTTACCCTTCGGGTTAAAGATTTCATCAAATAGTTTTCAACGCATGCTAACCATCGCGTTGAGTGGTTTAAATACTGAAGCATTTTTGTATGTTGACGACATAATTGTATTTGGATGTTCTTTGAACCATCACAACCAAAATCTAATAAAAGTTAAGTTTGCACCAGTTATGAAGATCATTAAGTTAAAAACAATGATTCCCACATTGGTAGATGGAGCACAAGATATAAAAGTATTCACAAGGAGCAAAATGAAAAGTAAAAAAAGAGTGCAAGGAGCATAGAGAATAAAATTAGAATTAATGCGAGTGAAATTAAAGATAAGGGTACCCGCCACCTGAGTCAACACCTCCAAAGAAGTGCTAAAAAGAACAACACATCTCATAATGAGTCTGATCAACTCTGTATTTGGGAGTGCACATCTTTTAATGACGTAAGGAAATTGGCAAAATTGAAATTTATTATTAAAGAAAAGAGTAACGTTACTGTGAATATAAATAATAATGAAGTGCACATAACATGTAGCGATGACCCTTCGAAACTAGATTCGATGTTGGAGAAACTGCATAGTTTATTAAAAAATCACATATAAAGGAGTTAGCCCTGTGTGAAAAAGATAAGATATTTGAAATAATTGACATGAATGCATTCAAAGAAAAATATGAGAAATTAAAAATGAATAGATCCTCGCCCATAAAGATATTACTTTACAGAGCTCCAATACAAATAGATAGCATGCTACAAAAATACAAACTAATTGATGAATTTTACACTTCGAACGTATCAGGACACATGGGAATAAGAAAAACAGTCCTTAAACTACAACAAAGATATATATGGAAAAACATGAGACAAATGGTGAAAGAATTTATAAACAATTGCGTGAAATGTAATAAAAATAAAACTGCTCGGCACATTAAAGAAAAACTAATCATAACAGACACACCACAAAAAGGTTTCGACAGCATATCGATTGACACTGTAGGCCCATTAAGATTGTCAAACGGCTACAGATATATACTTACAATGCAATGTGACCTCACGAAATTTGTCGTAGCACATCCAATTGAAACCAAAGATGCCAAAACAATAGCCTCAACTCTGGTAGAGCAATTCATACTGAAGTACGGATGCTTCAGAACACTTAAGTCTTACAGAGGGACAGAGTTTACAAACGAACTTATGACAAGCATATGTAAACTATTGCACACAAGCCAGATATTTTCAACCCCCTACCATCACCAAACGATCGGCGCACTTGAGAGAAACCATAGGGTTTTAAATGATTATCTCCTTTCGTTTGCGGAAGATAACGAATGGGACAAATGGGTGTTGTATTACACGTTTGCTTATAACACGACCCCACACGTAGACTCACAATACTCACCATATGAATTGATTTTCGGAAAATTACCAACTCTGCCTAGTGACATAGTAGAAACCGGAAACAAAATATATGACATAGATAACTATGCCAATGAGCTTAAAATAAGATTAAAAACTTCAATAGATAAGGCAAAGAAATTAATACAGCAGGTTAAGAATAAGAGAAAAATAGTTTATGATAGAGATTTATTTATTTATTTATTTACTTGATTGCTAAGCCTTAACAGGTTTTATAGCAAATTTAAAATTATAAAATAAGATATTTAATACAGTTCAAAAATAAAAAGAATGATTTTGATTGAAATCATGTATTATTAACAAACTAAAAAGTTTTAATAAATTGCTTAAAGTACATAATTTTATTAAAGTATAAAAAATAAAAAAAAGTTAAATCAAAATCAATAATATCAGACAGCAAAGCAGGGTTGCGTTTTCAAGACAAACGAGGTAAAATTAGCAACAATTTTTGTATCCGGCGGAGTCGTGTGACAAACAAGGTCTCATACCCAATAAAACACCACTCCAATAGGTATATATAATATATATCGTTCTGTCTTCCTGAAGCCGGTGAAATCCTGGCATGACAGGGTGGTTATTCGACAAACTAGGTCAACTTCACCAAACCAATTTTCATAAAATAAAGAAAACCAGTTGCGAACGTAGGCACCAAGACAAACTAGGTCTTATCGGCCAATCATATTAATATATTACAAATCGATCTAACGTAGTGTTTCAAGAGGTAAAAAGACACTAAGACACCACGGTACCGTCGACAAATGTAGTCACAATTATCATGAAGATATGAGGCAATTGAAGATCCCAGGTTTAGGTCCATTCAGATTATTTAGATGTTTATACACAAAAATTTTCCATTTTACGCTTAGGTCCATTTATTCATTTAGATTGTTATATTAATGATAATGTGTTTACAAATCACCAGATGCATCAGATATATGTTTGAAAGAACTTTACATAATCAACGTCGGTACTGCAGGTAATCTATAATTTTATGTTTGATTGAGTCCATGGATTCACTTAAGGATATAACATCAGATACAAAATTACCGCAAGCGCTTCTAAGAGGTTCATTTTGCAAATAATTAGTTCTACAAGAGTTCATGTGGAGTAACTCAAAAGATCTTCTAGGACGAAGAGGAATATTAAAAAATACTTTACTCAATAAATATGGACTGTTGACATATCCATGTAAAAGTTTTGTAATCCAACAAGCATTTATCATAATTCTCCGATTTTTGAAAGAAGGAAGATTTAAGAGTTGTAACAGATATTCATAAGATGGTAAGTGAAAATCAGTATTACAATAAAGATAGCTTAAGCAAAACAAAAGAAATTGTTTCTGCACTGATTCAATGTCGTCTATGTACAACCGTATCGTGGGCACCAAACAACTGAAGCGTATTCTAAGATAGGCCGCACTAGGGAAGTGAATAAGGTTTTCGTTATGAATGGATCATTAAACTCTGTTGCGCAACGTTTAATAAATCCTTAAGTACTATTTGCTCTATTTATTATTTTATTTACATGAATATTAAAGCGTAGTTTAAGATCCATTGTAGTTCCAAGATCATTGAAAATATTTAAGGACTCCAATGGATAACCACAAATTTTGAAGGTACATTTAATTGGTGGTTTGCGCGAGTAAGATATATGCTTGCATTTCTTCATGTTGAGGTTCATACGGTTCGATTTGCACCAGTTATGAATATGATAAATGTCGGCTTGCAAAAATACATCATTTTAAAAGAAAGGAAGAGTTTGACGTGGTCAGCAAACATTAAGATGCTAGAATGCATTATGACAGATGGCAAATCGTTTATAAAAAGTAGAAACAGAAGGGGCCCAAGATGACTTCCTTGAGGTACTCCTGAAGTAACAGGAAACTCATGTGATTTCTTGAGCTTAAAAATAACAGATTGTGTTCTATTGCTTAAGTAAGATTACCAACGGTATAGGAAATCCAACAAGATGTAATTTTAAGATCAATAGTTTGTGATTTACAACGTCAAAAGCTTTGCTAAAATCCGTGTAAATAACATCAGTCTGCATGCCTTTTCCAAAGTTTTCTATAGTTTTTGATGTAAATTCGAGAAGGTTAGTAACAGTAGATTTTCCAGAAAGGAATCCATGTTGGAAAGGAGACATTAAAGATTTAACGCTATGCGATAGTCGTGATGTAACAATTGCCTCTAAAAGTTTAGGCAAAGCGCTTAATTTTGCGATGCCATGGTAGTTATCAATTAAAGACCTATTTCCGGATTTATGCAGCGGAATGATAAATGAATGCTTCCAGGCTGCAGGAAAATAACAGGATTTTAATGATGAAGCAAATAGTAAAGAGATTGGAGTTACTAATTCTACACAGCAGTATTTTAATATACATGAAGGTATATTATCAGGACCACTTTTATATGATGTTTTAATATTTTTTAAAAATGATAAGACTGTGTTTGTGTCAATTATTGGGAAATAAATATCCCCAAATTGAATATTAAAACGAAAACTTAAAGAATCATAGGACGATGATGAATAAGTCGTCTTGAAAAAGTCAGCAAAAAGATTGCAAATACTATTATCATTATCAGACTCAACAGAATTATACAATACTTCATAAAAGAAGGATAGGAATCAATCTTACGTTTTGTGTTAACAAAGTTCCAGAAGGATATAGCATCAGATTTGATGTTTAATTTTACTTTTGTGTTATGTGTTTTTTGATATTGTTTATAGTACTTAGATTTCAAGTTTCTCAATTTTCTTAATTCATTTGTGTACCATACCGGACCCGATGTCAAAGAGGCTTTCCTTTGCGGAACAGTCTTAAGAAAATAATCATTGAGCGTTCTATTTAACGCATATGCCGCATCATCAAGATTCTGAGAAGATAAACTTTTTGTATTAATATTTAGAATAGAATTCCAGTTTATATTAGACAAGTTATTCTTCAAAATCACGTAGTTTGTTTTTTTAAAGTTAAACTCAATAGCCGGTTGAGAATCATAGTACTACACAGATGGTTTTGGAAAATTTAAAACAATTTCTAATGATGGATGATGAGAGTCTTTGTAACGGAGGCGAAAATTTTGGAGTCATCATGGACGTTAAAATTCAAAAATAAATTTTAAATTTCAAAATTTTAAAATTTTGGTTGTTGTGGAGCGGTGCTACCATCTCTGCGAGAGGGCGGCCCTTTGCATTTAGTTTGAGGGCGCCTTTTTACAGCGCCCCTGGTTCTCGATGACCAGTATTAAAAGGCCGCTCACTCACAGAGGCGGTACCATCGCCCCGGTCCAGTGACCCGCGGACACTAGGTTGGCCACGGCTGCCCGTGCTAGTTAGCCATTGCTAGCAGTTCGGTGAGATGTGGGGTGGGGTCTTGTGGCCGTCCACGTGTACCCTTGCCGTACAAATGTCACGTGCATAAATCATCGCACGTCGGTGATTCCAAATAAAGAATACAAAAAAAAATTTTTCTCTGAAACTAGAATTAAATATCAAGTAAAACAAATATAAAAAAAAATAAAGGAAACCGTTTGGGCACCCCTGGCCCAATCATCCAACACCTACTCGTTGAGCTCTGGTGGACGAGCTCGGCCCACACTTTTCCCACCCTTCCGTGAGGGTTCAGGGGCTAAATATAACAAAAACCCTCCCAAAAGCAATCATCTTCTCCCTTGACCAAATAAAAACGAACTTAGTGGTTCATTTTGACAATTTCAATTTAATAATAAAAGAACAATTTGCAATTACATATCTATAATCAGTTGTGCAAATAAAATTAGATTTTTAGTTGTATTATATAGTATAAGTGGAAATTTGGCCTACGTTTTTAATAGGTAGTTTTATTTTTAGAAAAAAAAAAATAATCTTCAGTTTTATTTTCCTTTAGATTGTTTAGTTTTCTTTACTTAATTTTAGTTTGAAAATTTAGTGATGTAGGTTATGTTAGGGTTATTTTTCTTGTTAAATTTTAACTTTAGTTTACCTTAATTTTATTTTAAAGTTTTAATTTACGCCTAGTTTATTTTGATTTTAGTAGTATATTTAGTTTATTTTGAATTTAAATTTGAATCTCGTTTATTTTAATTAAATCTTATTTCTTATTTATTAAAACTTATTTAAATTTAGTTTAAATAAGTTTAATTTTAAAATAGTTTTACTTTAGTGTAGTTAGCTTAGCTTAAGTTAGTTAAAATTGTGTATCAATTAAGTTTTAGTTATATTAAATTTTATTTCAATTTAGTTTTAATTAGTTAAAGTTAAAGATAGTTTTATTTTAGTTTAGTTATATTAAATTTTATTTCAATTTAGTTTAAGTTAGTTTCATTGTGTTGATTTTTGTGTATTGCGTTCTATTATGTTTATATATTGTACATATTATGTTTATGTTAGTTTTATTCGTATTTTAGTTACCAATTTACATTATGTTATATTATTTTTAGCAATACTGTAGTTTCGAGTTCGTTTTAAAAGTATATTTTTCTTAATTTTAATTTACGTTAAATATCTATTTCATTTAGTTAAAAAAAAATATATTTTTGCTTAATCTTAATTTACGTTAAATTTCTATTTCATTTAGTTCAAAAAAAATATATTTTTGCTTAATTTTAATTTACGTTAAATTTCTATTTCATTTAGTTCAAAAAATATATTTTTGCTTAATTTTCATTTACGTTAAATTTCTATTTCATTTCGTCTTAGCTTTAAAATCTCGTAAATTCGGTCAATTTAATATTAACGTACGGTGGTACCTTAAAAGATCCAATACGCCCTACGGCTAAGTATTTATAAAAACGCAAAACTATATATCTGAATAAATTTCGAGCCCGTCTTTCTGAGTGCAACAGAAATGACAAGTGCGCTCTTTTCTTATGTGACCCATACACAACACCATCCAATCGTCAATTGTGTCCCTCAATTAAATTGATTCTCGGTCACACTGCCAAACTGATCAATTGAAAACACCATTCACGATTTGATTTGACCCCCAAACGACTCAGTTGACGACAAGATTGTACCGTGTATGGCTCACATTATCTGCTAAGCAGTTATAGAGAAGTATTTCCCAAGAGTAATAAAATCTACATAAAAAAAATTAAACCTGTTTGTTTTCGTTTGCTTTTGTGGTTGTTGTTGCAGTAGCTTTATGCTTGGCACTGACGTTGTGGGTTGCTGCACTGTTGGTGGTGGCTTTGGGGTTGGTGCTGCTATTTATGCAGCGTGCTCCAGTGCATCCGACGCAGTGGGTGCCGGTGCTACAGACGCTGAGCTTGCGGGTTATGCTGTTGCTGCTATTGTGGTTGTGGTGGCTTTATCGTTGGTGCTGCTTATTAAAGCCAGTCGATGCTACCTGCCATTTATTTGGTCCAGTCAATGCGTGTCAGTGCTGCGGCCAGCGGAGCACTAGTTGGAGGCGCTATGGTTATGCGGATTTTTTTTTTTTTTTAATTTAGTTGCCAGCATCAAGTATAACACCACCCATAAAACACTAAATAATTTAGGTTAGGCTAGTCACTAATTCTTGAAGATTGATACACGCCAACAAAGCGCAAAACGCAAACAGCCAGGTGATGACGCTACGTTCCTGTGTTAAGAGAACCAGAGGTTTGAGCGTTTAATATGTAATGCACAACTGTTTTACTTCAACGACCGGCCACAATTAGGTTTTTTTTTTCTTCTAGCTGGCAAACATTTTTTTCTTTGTCAATCGTGTTTCCTCCAAAAACGAAGTCATCCGGTAGCGTCAACTAGCGTCGAGATAACAACGACGCTAACTACAAGTAACCAGGGGTCGTTTTGCAAGTGAGTTTTGTCAGTGCGTTTTGTCCCTACGTTTACACATGCAAGTCGTATGGTATAACCGCACCTCATACACGCTGTGTGACACAATGACTACGGCAAAACAGGTTGCAAACAAACAGTCATGATTTTCAAAGGTGGAAATAGTGTCAGTTGTCATGTTTGACAACGTGTCAACTGCCACATTTGCCAAGTTTAGAAATGTGTCAGCTGTCAAACAGCAAATTGTCAGCTGTCAAATTAAAATCCGTCAGCGGTCAAACAGCAAATTGTCAGTCCACACTTTGACACCGTTGCGAGTTAGGGTCGCTCACGATGCTGTGCACCTGAGATTACCTTGTGTATCTGAACCAAATAAAAGGTTTTATCGATGGTATGTTCACGCTAAGTGGTAAAGAGTGAAAATGTTATACCACAATGATATGACAAATACACCACATCGTGAACAACCCCGACAACGCAAATGGTGAGATTTGGTGCCGTTACATCTTCGGGTGTAACCAGAGGATCTGATTTAGACACAGAAGCGATAATGCAGTCATTAAAAAACACCAGATCAAGCAAACGATTATTTTTGTTAAAGATGCAGTTAAGTTGGAACAGGCCTTGGATTGAGAGCTCATTTAAAAAATAATTATCGGATGAACATTCAGAGGAAGGTAAAAATATTTCAGGAATTTCAGAACAGCAGTTTCAAGAAACGTTTGGCAGGTTAAAATCTCCAGTTATTAAAATATGATCATTAGATTGCAGTTTTGAGCAAACTTTACTAATAGAAGCCAAATGTTTACTATAAACTTCTAAGGTAGAAAGGGGAGGAATATATGAGCATGTAATAAAAAGGCTCAAGGAACCAAACTTAACATGAACACAACAGAATTCAATGTCCAAGGATTCTAGAATTAATAACTCTTCAGAGAAATGTGTCGCTTTGACTGCAATCAACACACCCCCACCTTTAGAGCAAATATTAGGAATGGAGTTTCTATCTTTGCGGTATATGCTAAATTTGTTGCACAGAATTTCAGTATTTAGAGTGTTAGGTTTCAGCCAAGTCTCACTAAAAGCAATTATATTAAAGGGAAGGTTGTGACTCAAAATTAATATATTATTTAGTTTTGTGTTAATACCACGAACGTTTTGGTAAAGGATAAGGAACTGAAAGCAACAATCTAGTTTTTTTGATTCTTGTTAAAAACCGAAAAAGGAAGGTAGGCCAAGGAAGTTGTAGGCCGAGGTCTAGAAATATTCTTCATGCACCATCGTATTGTCAGGCCAAAACTTTTGATCCAATACCTTGTGAAAAAGATCACCAGGCAAAGATATTTTAAAAGAGGACGTAATACGCTCGTATGAAAAATTGAATTTGTAAACAGAGATATTTTTATTTACAACATCCAGCTTAGAGTTTATATAAAATAACACGACTTCACCGGATGTATCAGCTGCAAAACGAGAAACAAATATAGATTTTGCAGGCTCAATAATCACAAGTTCTTTATGAACAGGGGCTTTGATACTGCTGTTCGATATTTGTTTTGGTATCGCTCCTGTATAAACCAATGTAATTTGAGAAGGTGCAGGGACCACATTTGAGGCAATACAAGTTTCAGCGTAAGTTTTTTTGTGCCAGAAACGCGAGGAGAATCAACATTTTCCTCTATGATTGGTATTGCTTCAACAGAAGGAGAAATCTGATCAGCTGACGCAGCGACCTTAGTTGGTGCGATATTATCAGTCATTTGATCAGTATTGACAGCTCCAGTTGATTGATCTTCAAGCTGTATGTTCACATTAGGGAAAACAGTTAAAGTAGAAGGTAGAACAGTATTATTATTGGGCGATGGCATGGCTATATCAGTAGTTTTAGCTGAATTACGAAGATTTTTGTTTGAACGTTTACGTTTTGGAGAATTGTAAGCTTCATCCATAATTTTAAACTTTTTAAACAAATCTTCGTATTCACTCAGTCTATCTTGTGCTACCTTTAGATCCTTAGCCACCTCCAATAAACCTTTCCGAGATTGTCTAATAAGTTTAAAGATCTCAACGTTTGTAAACCTGCAATCTTCACATGACCAACGAAGTCCCTAACTTTCGTTGAGTGCATCGAAGATCCTCGCAGTCAACGCTGCACACTTGATATGAAAAAATGAATCACACAACCAGCAAGTAACCAGCCGGTCTGATTCACCTTTTACAGCGCAGTTTCGGAAATTGCAGATCATTTTCAGTTTAATAGAAAGTTTTGCAATATAGATGAAAGTAAAAGGAGAAAAATGAACTTAAATGCTTTTAATGAAAAACAGTTTATTTTGTTTAAAGAAACTGTACTGTAGAAACTTTGCAGCCCTGATTTTGCAGAACCAACGAATTGAAAAGTTTTATAAGCACTGGATTTTTTGAAGTAGCGTTAAAACAGATGTAGAAAGAAAATGCGATAATTTGATCTATAGAAACCTGTTTGCGCTAAAAACAAAACAGGAAGAAGGAAAGAAGCAAATTATAAACAAATATACATATATATATATATATATATTTATATTGAAAATTAAATTAAATATCAAGTATTTTAAAAGTATGAAATCCACGTTATCACGCTTCTAGATGGATGTGCAAGTTGATTAAAGCTGTTTATTTATATTTATATTTATTAATTTAGAACTTTTGGCTGGATAACTTTAAAAGTTAGAGTTCGCAAAAACACGTCTAAACGGTAAGAAGAGAACAAACGAACTATGTGATAGTAATGAAAGCGCTTTAGAAATAGGAGATTTAGTATTTATAAAATTAGAAACTAGAAGAAAATCACAGAGCCCATATCATGGTCCCTATGAGATTGTGGAAAGAAAAGGAGTAAATTCAGTTGTAAATATAAAAGGCAAAAATAAAGAAATACATAACAATAATCTTAAGAAATTTAATAAGACTTTTAATTAATATATATGGAATAATTAAGTATTTTTAATAATTATATAATTAAAATGGCATCCCAATGCATAATTTATTTGGAAAAAATATTTTCTCATGTAAATATTATAACGCAATACCAATATTGTTAGTAAATAATTGTATATTTCTAGATGTAAGTTATCGACAAAACTCCCTCACCATTTTTACAAAAAATCATTTCAAGTAATAATTTTTTGCTTAAGGGTAAGGGTGTAGCGGCATTATCATAGCCACCACATAACTTATTTTTATTATCTTTGTTTCAGTTATTTTTTGTTTCTTTCTGCCGCTCTCCAATTCGCGTCTATCAATGCATGTTGATCGAAAGCAGGTCAAGTGCTTTGAGTAGATGTCACAACCACGGAAATATAAAATTTGCTTGCACGCTGACCTAGTGTCTGCAGCAAGTGCAAGCGCTGCACTATTTTTGATTGGTTTGTGGAACGAAAACAAAACAAAACAAAAAGATCAATCAATTAAATGTTGTAAAATTGAGTGAAAATAAATAATGGGGAGGAGTTACTAAATTGTAAGAAAATTAATATTGTTTTTTTTTAATATAAAAACCCAAAAGATTTCAAATAAAATTTAGATTCTAACGAGACACAAAAGTCTTATTATTAAATCTCATATTGACGATTCTGAGCGGAATTTTTGCCATAGTCAAGAACAGCCGAATTAGGCATCATCACAATTTAATTTTTTTTTGCTTAAAAAAAAGGAGAATATTGTTAAAGTTTTAACCGTTTTACAACAATCCTTTACATCCTTTAAATCCTTTACACAGTGTATGTGTATTTGGCATATGCATACTCATGCCAAACGCTTGGGTTGCTTTATGTTGAACATGTCCCGCTCGCTGGCAACATGTTCAAACTTGTGTGTGGGGAATTCCGTCTGATGTTCCGTCTCTGTGAAATGTTGAAACGTTTATTTAAACTCTGGTGGAAATGTTTCTGCATCTTCTTCTGGTTGTCTGTGAGCGATATGATGTCAGAGTATTCGTTGCTGGCTAGCAACATTCTCGCTCTTGGTGTTGGGTTCTTGGGGTATGCTCTACTGCGCCATTTCCTCTCTACTGCGTCATTTTTCGCTCCCAGTGTGTTGTTATTGGCAATTGTTTCTCGTCTTCTAGATTATTCTTCAGCTCTCGCGTCATGTTGTGTTGCCATGCGTAATATATGCAGCTGCATATTTGGATCCCGTGAGAATATCGCCTGATGCTTCTTGTCTATACAAATAAGAATATTTGTGCATATGAATGTTTTCTTATTTTAAGTATATGACAACAAGTTCCGTTATGTTAGTTAAACCCTAAAGCCGACCTGTTTGTAATAATGCACACTTCATGCCAAGGCTACACTCATATTATTATATGGTGGTGGTATGATTTAGATTATGTTGTAATTTTTTTTATTATTGTTTTTGATTATGTTTATTATTTTCGTCGCTTTTATGGTATGCGCTAACCCTAAATGGGCTTGCCCTTAAATTTGCATAATTCTGGAACATTCATAGCGTTTTTGTAATGCTTGGTGAGAGAATTAAACCCGAGCGTTTTAATGACCTGGGTCATCGAAAAGGCTCGAGAATGGCTCAGCCTAAGCTCGCTTTAACCTTTGTCTTTTATCATTTTTAATGTTGAATGTGACTTATTGTGACTTAATAAGTTTCATATTATAATTTTACAAAATATATTAATTTTCTAGACAGAGAAATCCTGTCGGCCTCACAACTCTCGAGATAGTGCATGCATCCGGTAAGCTATGGGGCCAATGATGATTTGCGCTCGGATGCGTTTGTCTCGGATCCATTAGCGTTTGCGCTTCTCAATAAACTCGCGTAGCTGTTGGACGTGTGCTTGTCGGTCGACGATCGGTGCAGTTGGTAAGTGCACGAGCAGTGGTGGTAGTGAGGCTGAAGCTTCATATTCGGTAGTTGGTAGTGGTGGTGTGGTTGGAGGGCTGGACGTAGTCAGTGAGAGGTAATCTCCGTGCTCTGATGGTGGGGCTTCGTCGGTTGGGTCGATAAGCCAACCGATAACATCAACCTCCTTTTCCATTTCCTCAGCTGGAATCTCGGATGCGGTCTCTGCCGATTGGTCGTCATGGTTCATCGTCGTCTCGAGGACTTGGTGCGCACTCAGTGGTATTATATATGGGCCATAGTGGTGCATTGCTCATGGCCTGGTTGATTACGCGTGATCTTATTTCGCAGTTTCGGCAAATGAATGGTGGGGCAGGGATGGCGTAGGAATAGGTAGGCTGCTCGTCGATGGTTAGTGGCTCGCGCTGGCCGTAGTCGGTGGTTGGCCTGAAGCAATCAGTCGAGTGCTCGCTGAGGTTGATCTCATGTTTTGTATGCTGAATCACACTGCGGCGCCAGGGTGATTTTATGACGCTCACTTGTGATCTTATGACGTGTCGGGTGCCGATTGATGGTGTGAACACTACCTTGACGGTGCTATCGCACATAGTGGTGTCGACATGACTATCACATGGTGGTTCGGCTTCGTGAGGTCGCTCCAGTATTTCTGGTGACCCAGAGGTGGTGACTTTGCCTCTGTATTGGGAATTTTAGTGCTGGTAGAGTCTGGCGCAAATCTTCGGTGGCTATCTGACGGACGAGGTTGTCTAGGACACGTCGCTTATACTGGGCCTCAGATGGCTGAAACGAATTTGGTCCGGCGGCGTCGCGTAGGTCCTGGTATGGCTGCTGAAGAAACTTTTCGGCGTAGTGCAACTAGAAAATAACGCAGTCGGTAAGATAAGGTCGTTGTGGGACGCTAACAGCGTAAAACGATAGGATGTTTTCGTCCCATTATGACTGCAGGATGTCGGGGTATGCTTCTTGCCATACGTTTTGGAGATAGTTTCGGATCACTGGTACCACGCTTTGTCGAGATTGGCGAGCCAGTGAATCCAGCAGCCAGATACAGCCACGCGTTTGTGTGGGGCCGGGCTGTCTCTTGAGGTAGACAATGGCTAAGTACCAATGGTTTACTTCGTTTATCGGCATGATAAGCAGCGTTTTACGTGTAAGGTCCACTCTCTTTGTCCAACGCCGGACGCACTTGTATTGCTCGTATGGAGCTGCTTGGTAGACTAGGCGTGTTAGTTGGAGTGTGTACTATACACGTACAACTCGTTGCGTAACTCCGGATCTTGTCGTGCTCTCAGCCATTTAAGAAATATATCTATCAAAGTGTCGTTGATTAAATTCCCTTCTTGTAGACACCAGTGGTCGTCGCGGTAAATAGTGAGGCTGCCTAGTCTGGGTGGGTAATTAAAAAGGTCGACGTTCTCCAGTGCCTCACGTTTCTCACTTATGGTGTCTTTGGCGTAGATGGTTTCCTGTGGTTGTGGTGTCAATGCCATGATGCTGTTGTTGTCCACTTGTTGCACTGACGGTGTGGTTGAGCTGAACTAAATTGATGTTATTATGGGTGTAAGGCATAATGTTAACAATTTTTACTTTCCCAGATAGCAGCCTTCGGCATAAACGATAAAGTATTAGTGGTTTGGCTAGATTTGATTTCACTGCTGTTGTCGCTAGTCTGACTACTTACTTACTTACTTACTTACTTAGTTGGCGCTACAACCGTATGTCGGTCTTGGCCTCATCTAAGAATTTGCGCCAGCCATTTCTGTCTTTCGCTTGCTGGCGCCAGTTGGAAATTCCAAGCTTCGTCAGGTTGTCCTCTACTTGGTCTTTCCAACGAAGATGCGGTCGTCCTCTTCTGCATTGACCGCCGCTGGGTACCGAATCGAATGTTTTCTTCACTGGTGCATCGTCTTTCATGCGCTGAACATGACCAATCCAGCGAAGCCGCTCGATTTTAATGCGCTTGACTATGTCGATGTCAGCGTACAGCTCATACAGTTCATCATTCCACCGTATTCGGTACTCGCCATTGACGCAGATTGGTCCGTAGATCTTACGAAGAATCTTTCTCTCGAATGCTCCTAAAGTCTTTTCATCTAAACTGCTCAGCGTCCAGGTTTGTGATGCGTAAAGTAGGACGGGCATGATGAGCGATTTATAGAGCGTGATTTTCGTTCGTCGAGAGAGGTCTCTGCTTCTCAATTGCCTACTGAGCCCAAAGTAACACCTGTTGGCAAGAGTTATTCTTCGTTTGATCTCAATGCTGATGTCGTTGGTTGAATTAATGCTGGATCCCAGAAAAACGAAGTTCTTCACAACCTCGAAGGAGGTATTGTCAACGGTAACGTGGGTTTCAAGACGCTGGGACTGTTTGTTTGTTGACACTAAGTATTTCGTCTTATCTGCATTCACTGACAGACCCATTCGACTTGACTCTCTTTCTAATCTGGAAAATGCTGCACTGACTTCGCGCATATTATGGCCAATGATATCTATGTCATCAGCATACGCAAGCAAGCAGATAGTGGGATCGCCTTTCTTGTGGATTGGGCAGAGCACACTGATATTCCAATCGTTCGGAATGCATTCTTCCGACCATATTCTGCATAGAAGCTCGTGAATGCATTTAAGTAGAGCTTCGCCTCCATTCTTAAACAGCTCAGAAGGTAAGCCATCAGCTCCCGCGGCTTTGTTATTTTTAAGCCAAGCTATAGCTGTCAGAACTTCATCATAGTCGGGCAGCGGAACCTCAACGCTGTCATCCAAAATTGGGGTTTCCGGAATGTCATCTCTATTGGCGGGATTGTTGTCAGCGTCACCATTTAGAAGCTTAGAGAAGTGTTCCCTCCATAACGTCACTGTACTCTGGACATCTGTCACTAGATTCCCGTTTTCATCCTTGCAGGAAGAGGCCCCGGTTTTAAAACCATCGGCAAGGCGTCTTATTTTTTCAAAAAATTTTCGGGCCTCATTCCTGTCACCATACATCTCAATCTTCTCCTGCTTGCGCTTTTCAATTTTCCGCCTGAAAATACGTCTCTCTTCCCTCCTCTTTTCTTTGCATCGCTCCTTAGCAGCGCGCGTTACAACCGACTGCAGGGTGGCTTTGTAGGCGGCGTCTTTCTCTGCAGTGGCGTCGCGACACTCCTGGTCGTACCACTGGTTTCGGCGAGGGCAGTGGTAGCCAATCACCTCTTCAGCAGCCGCACGCATGGAGTTGGAAATGTGTGTCCACTGCGCGCATATATCATCGATTGGAGGAGTGCTTTGAAGCAGGAGTGAGAGTCGAGTGGCGAAAGCATCGGCTGTCTGTTTCAATTGCAGCTTGTCGACGTCTAGCTTTCTCTGTGTAGGGTTGCGTGTATTCTTAGCTGCGCACAGACGTGTACGAATCTTGGCTGCAACAAGATAGTGATCCGAGTCAATGTTTGCACCACGGATCGTGCGTACATCCAATACACTGGAACAGTGCTTTCCGTCGATCAAAACGTGATCAATTTGATTTTTTGTTTTTTGATCAGGGGACATCCAGGTGGCTTTATGAATATTGAGATGCTTGAATCTAGTGCTACTTACGACCATGTTTCGTGCTGTGGCGAAGTTAATCAGCCTCATTCCGTTACCGGAGGTGTTGTCGTGGAGGCTGAACTTTCCGACTGTTGGAACAAAAATATTTTCCTTGCCCACCTTAGCGTTGAAGTCACCAAGCACGATTTTTACGTCGTGGTGGGGGCAGCGCTCGTAAGCATTTTCAAGGCGCTCGTAGAAAATTTCCTTGATGTCATCGTCCTTGTTTTCTGTCGGAGCGTGCGCACATATTAGGCTTATATTGAAAAATCTAACCTTGATGCGGATTATGGCAAGTCGTTCGTTCAAAGGTGTGAATCGCAGGACGTGGGGCCGTAGTCTCTTGCCAACTACAAATCCGCATCCAAACTCGTGCTTCTCCGCATGGCCGCTGTAGTAGATATCACAGCGTGCATGCCGAATGCAACCCTGTCCCTTCCATCGCATTTCTTGGATAG
The DNA here is from genome assembly GCA_963920525.1 of Dichetophora obliterata. Lineage (NCBI taxonomy): Eukaryota > Metazoa > Arthropoda > Insecta > Diptera > Sciomyzidae > Dichetophora > Dichetophora obliterata. The sequence continues at coordinate 109,645,459 of OY986436.1, read as the reverse complement.
CAGTGATATCAGCTTTGTATCTTTCCAAGACATCAGTCAGTTGGATAGAGGCACCTTCCCAATTAAGGGTTCGGACATTCCAGGTGCATATCCGTAAATCATTATCAGTTTTTCGTTTGCGGTAGTCGTCATCAGATTTGAGGATAATTTTTCTTCTATTCTTATTTGTTTTCATTGAAATTGGTTTTTACGGGTGGGATTCAAACCCCACGCACAACCTATTTTAAGCCTAGGGAGGCCCGCCGTTCAGATTAGCCGCCACACTAACGGTTGTCAGTTTTGACGTTGCCCAGGAAACACCACGTGGAGGTTTGAGTCGACTTGAGGCGATTTCACAAAGATTATGCTGGCCTCGCCAGGTTGAGACAGTCAGTATGACTAAACTGATGTAAATAATAATTTTATGCCTTGATGATAACAATATTACTTTACCAATTTATAGTTCACGGCGTGCTAAATGTGATTTTCGGTAGGTGTTTGCTGCTTATTTTCGTTTTGATTTTGGTATATTTGCTGTTGACGTGTTTCAGTTATGTCTACAAATACGATTTGAATGTTTGAAAATGTTTTGCATACGCAGTCAAGCTTTGGTTTTGTCAATTGCGGTCAACGCCGTCAGGGGTGCAAAGTTCCAACTGGTTGGTGTTTACATTGTCGAACACGTCACACTCAACTTCATCACAGCGATGTCGTTAAACTAAAGTGGATAAGGTGTTATGAGGAGGAAAAAGGATCGTCGTGACGGTGCCGGATGTACAGTGGCATATTTTGGATAGACTTTCGACGAAGAGGCTAGTTTCTGAGTTTGTAACATTTTCAATTAGTATCTTTTTTTTCTAGAGAGACATGGATGCTGAACCTAGCAAAATCAATTCCCTATGCCTGAGAATTAGCGTGGGTTTTTTTTTATCATTTATAGCGGATTTGCTACGATATGTATTTGACTGTAGCTATTGGGCTACTACTTGTGTATTAGACACAGTGGGTTGCAGTTGTTTCGGCAGGCTGCTGCTTTTGGTATCGAAGACACCCTCGGGATAGCAGTTTGCTCTCCTATATACCTGACTGCAGTTAAGCAGCTTCTGATTGCGTCGAAGACGCATTGACGTCGATGACGTACTGGGGTTGCAGTTGTTTGGGCAGCTGCAGCTGCTGTTGGTGTCGAATACACCCTCGGGCACAGTTATTGAGCAGACTGGTGCTGCTAGTGGCGACAAAGACGTGGCGGTGCCGAAGGAATAGGGGTTGCAGTTGTTTTTGCAGCTGCTGCTGGTGTCGAAGACACCCTCACGACAGTTGTTTAAGCAAACTGTGGGTTTTGGGGCGTCGAAGACACCCTTGAGCAGAGTTGTTGAGCAGACTGGCGCTGCTGTTGGTATCGAAGACACCCTCGGGATAGTAGTTTGCTCTCCTATATACTTGACTGCAGCTATGTATGATGACGTCAATGACGCACTGGGGTTGCAGTTTTTTAAGCAGTCTGCGGCTTCTGGGGCGTCACAGACACCCTCGGGCACAGTTGTTGAGCAGACTGGTGCTGCTGGTGGCGTCGAAGACGTGGCGGTGCCGAAGGCACACGGGGTTGTAATTGTTTCGGCAGCTGCGGCTGCTGCTGATGTCAAAGACACCCTCACACCCTCTGGGGCGTCGAAGACGCGGTAGCACCAAAGGCGCACTAGGGTAGCAGTTGTTAAGGCAGGCTGTGGCTGCGGTTAGCGCTTAGGGTGCATGTTTTGGTTTAGTGCATTGACAGATGATGAAGTCGTTGCAGTTTGTAAGTTGGATGCTGCCACCTGAGTTGATGGTCGGTTGAAGTAACTTGACGCTGGCGTTCTGCTGGCAAAAATGTTAAGTGCTCTTATGGCAGTCGCTGGTAACTGGTACGACCGATTTTGGCCCGTGGAGCATGGGCACATAGACTCCTCTCCTCAACTTGGCCGGCTTTAGGTGGTATAAGCGCGGTCCAAGTCACAGTTGTTTACGCAGATGGTGCTGCAGTTGTGCAGTTGTTTCGGAGGGTGCTGCCGCCCCAGGAATCTTAACCAAACCATGAATTTTAGACATTTGTCGTAACGTAATATCGTTTCAGGTCGCTTACATGAATATTTGTGGTTCCTTGTCTCTTCATCATAGCCGCACAATTTCCGCATATATTCTCAGCAAAGTCTGTTTTTTGACGTCTAAAACTGAGCTAAATCTAGCTTTCTCATTTCTATAAACCTTTCTTTATTAATGTTATTATTTATTAAAAAAAATAAATGCCTATATATGAATGGTTTAGCTATCCACTTAGGTCCCGTTGGGCTATCAAAGCCACACCGATAGTTCGGGTCGGTAATTTGGACCTCTTTTCTGTAAGTCAAATTCTTACCGAATAACCACCTGCAAAAAGTTTTACTTAAAAGAAATTCAATGTAATATAATTATGTGTGGCCGACAAAATTTCTCATCACTTAGAGGTAAACGCAAAATTCTATTCCTTTGATTATAGGTGTTTATAAATTCTTTTGTTTGAAGTGCAACCGTTGAAGGGTCTTTTATCCAACAACTGATACACGTAACTCGCTCAAAACCAACAGATCAAATTCGATTGTAATTAATTCTCGTATCAAAGTCGTTATCTGTTTCTAAATTATATCAACTAATTTATATTCAACTTCTCTCATACAAGGGGTTAATTAAATGCCAAATCTTTTTTTCACGAAAATGCAAATTTCGAAGTTGATTATACAAACAGGTCTGTAGGCCGTTGTCTATTGTAACCATTATGCCGATTTAATAAAGTCTGAAAATTTGATTTGGAGTCCCTGCTCGGGCGCCATGTAACTACTCACCTTAATGGTGTTTGAAGCTGGGATACGCAAAGCGAAAGCTAGGGTTGTTGCAAAATTTATATCTTTTAATGAACTCCAAATCAGACGCTTTGTGTTATATTTTCAATCAAAAATTACATTTATTTCAGATTTAATCCTGAATGGTTTTGTGGTACAATCTAATTTTAGTTTGGAAATTTACGTTAATTCAATTCAGAAATTGCAGCAAAGCTTAATGGCGTATGCCACAGAATAAAATATTTACAAATGCTTCAAATGCTATTGTATTGGTTAAAATTGTCAACAAATATATTTTGTGAGTTTAGGATATGAAAGTTTTGTGACTTATGAAAGTTGAGGAATTGTTTATGGCAATTGAATTTAAATTGCTAGTAAGTACTTATATTTGGTTAAGAATAATTTTAACCAATTGTAGTATAGAAATTTTATAGGTAATAATAATATTAATGCAATAATATAAATAAATCGAAAAGTTTCACCAAATCCTTTGTGTGGGCGGGAGCTGTTGTTTTCTGCTTGGTGTAGTTGAGTGTGTGTGTGTTTGTGTGTGTGCTTGTTTGCTCGTTGTGTCTCGGATGGGTTGAGATTAAGACTCCTTCGGTGTGATGACCAGCATAGGAATAGCAATAGGCGTTTTGTGATGACACGGAGGTCGTGGACTGTGTGTGAACGAACGTGACCACAAGCAAAAGGAATGCAGGATTTAGGATGTAGGCTTAATGGCTAAAATGGGGACAATTGACAGGCTTAAGACTTCACATTATGATTGTGACATTAAACAAGGACGGACGGGGATAAAGCCTGGCGTCGTCGAAGATTTTAAATGGTAGCTACACCGAGGACGAACGGGGATAGAACCTGGCGTCGTTGACAACGTGCCACAGAAGGACGAACGGGGATAAAACCTGCCGTCGTCGAAATGCTTAGATTAGAATTAAGTTGCATTGATTTTAATTTAGTTTAATTATTTTTAATAAAAGTATTTTAGGAAAAGGGTTAAGGTTTGTCACTAGTTCACTTTCTTTTGCCATTGATTCACTTTATCTCTTTATATCAATTTGTGAGGACTAAAATTGTTACACAATTTGTGGCTCACAAATTATATAAATGCATTTTTAAATAAATTGTAAGTTAAACTTAAAATATGAATTGTAAATTAAATTAAATCAATTGAGTTTAAAGAATTTATTATTTATTTTGGAAACTTCATGTATGGAAAAATTATAATAGTTTATGTGAAAATAAGGTATTGAAAGTATATTTTATTGCATTGAATAAATAATAAAAGAATGAATAACATATACACTCATACAAATATGTGTGTACACAGTCACATATACACAGGCAGGGAAAACAAAATAAGTGAACACGAAACAGAATGGCAACGGGAGAATATAAAGCAGTCGCGTTTGCTTAGGACAGGCAGTCTTGTCGCAGGCGCAGTAGAATGCACATGCTTTGAGACTGAGTAGTTAGTTCAAACGTAGTTATCTTAAGCGAAGTTGCCCTCACCCTTCGAACATAGTTTTACTCTAAGCTCAGGCGTAGTTATCTTAAGCGAAGGTGTACTCACCCTTCGAACATAGTTTTACTCTAAGCTCAGGCGTAGTTATCTTAAGTGAAGGTGTCTTCACCCTTCGAACGTTGCTTACTCTAAGACAGGCGTAGTTATCGTAAGCGAAGGTGTACTCACCCTCCGAACTTTGTTTACTATAAGTTCAAAACATAGTTATCTTAAGCGAAGGTGTACTCACCCTTCAAACATAGTTTAACTCAAAGCTTAGGCGTAGTTATCTTAAGCGAATTTGTACTCACCCTTCGAACTTTGTTTACTCTAAGTCAGGCGTGGTTATCTTAAGTGAAGGTGTCCTCACCCTTCGAACATTGTTTACTCTAAGTTCAAAACATATTTATCTTAAGCGAAGGTGTACTCACCCTTCGAACATAGTTTACTCTAAGCTCAGGCGTAGTTATCTTAAGCGAAGGTGTCCTCACCCTTCGAACGTTGTTTACTCTAAGACAGGCGTAGCTATCGTAAGCGAAGATGTACTCACCCTCCGAACTTTGTTTACTATAAGTTCAAAACGTAGTTATCTTAAGCGAAGGTGTACTCACCCTTCGAACATAGTTTTACTCTAAGCTCAGGCGTAGTTATCTTAAGCGAATTTGTACTCACCCTTCGAACGTTGTTTACTCTAAGTCAGGCGTGGTTATCTTAAACGAAGGTGTACTCACCCTTCGAACATAGTTTTACTCTAAACTCAGGCGTAGTTATCTTAAGCGAAGATATACTCACCCTTCGAACTTTGTTTACTAGAAGTTCAAAACGTAGTTATCTTAAGCGAAGGTGTCCTCATCCATCGAACGTTGTTTACTCTAAGACAGGCGTAGTTATCGTAAGCGAAGGCGTACTCACCCTTCGAACTTTGTTTACCATAAGTGCAAAACGCAGGTATCTTAAGCGAAGGTGTACACACCCTTCGAACATAGTTTTACTCTAAGCGCAGGCGTAGTTATCTTAAGCGAAGGTGTCTCCACCCTTCGAACATAGTTTTAATCAAAGTTCTATCATAGTCACTCACAGCGAAAGGATCATAGCAAGTAACGGAATAATTATGAATAAGCAAGGATTAATTATATCAATTTAATTTATATAATGCTTAATAATTAATAATAATTAAGTAACGTACTCGTTAAGTAATAAATAACAAATGAAAATAAAAAAGACTTACTCTACAACTAAAATGCTGGCTATCTTATTTAAAACAACGGAATCATTGTTAAATAAATTATTTTGTAAGAACCCCTGGTTTACTCATTGAGCTTACCTCAGCAAAAATGAGTAACGAGCAAATGGGTTCGTTACAAATGGCGCCCGAGCAGGGACATGAAAGAAAAAGAAAGCACGAAAGCTAGAGAAGAAAAATAAATACAAAGATAAAAACTAAAAGACAGAGAACAAATCTTAAGCCAGGGAAGAAAGCTAAAGTCAGAGAAAACATCAGCATAACACAACACATGATGAAATTGGTCAATTCCTCCTGGGTATACTTTCTACAGAAAGAAGAGCTGCAAGGGTACGCAGAAGAATTTGGATTCGATACCACAGGAACGGTGCAAGAAGCAAGGAAGAATTTTGCGACCTTCATTGCAGATCAAGGTCAGAAAACAGAGCTGCAGTCAGGCTTCGCAGAACTAGAGGCAAAGCACGGGAGGACACCATCACCGGCAAGAAATCCCGATATACCAAAAATAAATGTGCTGGTAACACACACAGGCGGTCAACAAGATTTCAACCACCCCAAAAAACATACGAACAACCAGCAGCCGGGCACGCAGGATATACAGGATACGTAAAACACCCAGGAGCGCATCAAATACCACATTCCACGGTAATAGACCAGGTCAGGAAGTGGTCTTTTAAATATGATGGCGGAAAAGAACCACTGGCCTTCATTGAAAGATTAGAGGAGCTAGCCGAAGTATACGGGTTAAACAAGGACCTCTTACCCCGAAGAAGGCCCTAACTGTTGAAAGAAAACGCGGATTTCCTAAGGTTTTCAACAGTTTTTCCTACGGTTCTTCCTGCCATCCAAATATTTTGAACATCTGGAAGATGAGATCCGACAAAGACACCAGCGGCAAAGGGAAAAATTCAGAGCCTACCTCATCGAGCTGCAGAATTTAATGCGACATGCAGATTTCTCTGAGCAAGGCAAACTAGAGCGCATATACCGCAACAGTCTCCACAACTATCCGCTTTATATAAAACGAAAAGGCTTTAGGGATCTCGAGGAGCTGATTAGTCTAGCCGAAGATTTTGTAAGTCTGCAAAAAGAAGCTCCGCTAACGAGATCAGCCATACCATGACAGCGAGAAGAGCATCACTGCTTAACTTTACTTTGACAATAAACGGCTGCAGACAATCATCGGGAAACTACCAAGAGTACCGTTCAAGGCGAGTACAAATGGATACCCAGAACCAGCGTCCTCGTAATTAAACACCATCACGCAAAACAGGAACCACGTGGTAGCTATAGTCACAATAGCCAACTACACGACCAAGACGATCGACACTGGGGCAACACGGAGTTTTATCAGCAGATCTCTGGCAAGTTAATTAAAGGAATCAAGCAAACTCGAAAACATATCGACACGCATATGATTGGCTGACGGGGCCACGAAGGAGGCTACTCAGCAGCTCGTAGTAGATATAAAACTTGGAGGAAAGCAATGCAACACAGAATTAATCATCCTGCATGACGTGATCGACGACCTTATTCCAGGCATAGACTTTCTGGTCAAAATGGAAACAAGATTGCAGTGCGGAGACTGCGCAATTATTCTCATGGAAAACACGAACGGGAAGGAAGAACAAAAAACGGCATGCTGTACGGTTGTACGAACAGAGGTAATTGGATCAAAAACGGGTGGTCCCCAGGAAGCAGCTAAGGTTATACGAACAGAAGAAACTAGATCAAGGGCGGGTGAGCCACATGAAGCAACTAAGGTCGTACGAGCACAAGAAGTGGAATCAAATACGGGCGATCCACAAGAAGCAGCAAGGAGATTACGCACCAGGAAAATCGTGTCAGGTCCAACTGACGAATCGAAAATCGAAGAGTTTTTAAAAGGAGAGCTGAACAAATTCGAAGGTCTTACCGGAGTGTCCCATATCACCACGCATCGAATTATGATGAAAGATGGACACCCGATCAAGCCAAGGTACTTCCCCAGAAACCCCGCAGTACAAGGAATTATTAACCAAGAAATCAATGAATTGATAAACAAAGGCTGTATCGAGCCATCGCACAGCCCACATAGCGTGCCCATTGTCCTGGTGAAAAGAAAAATGGAAAGTGGAGACTTTGTGTGGACTACAGGCAGCTCAATGCCAAATCTATTCCCGATGCGTACCCATTGCCGCGAATCCACTATATCCTGGATAGGCTCAAAAGCTCCAAATATATAAGTACGCTCGACCTGAAGAATAGATACTGGCAGGTTCCTATGGAGGAGAGTAGTAAACCATACACAGCATTTACCGTTTCAGGAAGAGGGCTCTATCAATGGCGTGTTATGTCAGCGCCAGCGACGTTTCAACGTGCACTACACCAGGTCATAGGACCCGACATGGAGCCGCATGCATTTGCCTATCTCGACGACATAATAGTGATCGGGACCTCGCTAGAGGAACACATGCGACATCTTCAGGATGTATTCCGGCGACTACAGGCGTCGAATTTAAAAATAAACGTGGAGAAATGCGAATTCTTTAAAAATAAGCTGAAGTATCTATCTACACGTCGTCAGCGACCAAGGTATTCACACCCACCCGTACAAGGTGGCTGCCATTCAAGAACTCGAACCACCAAACAATGTAAAGCAGCTACGCAGGTGCCTTGGAATAGCCTCATGGTAAAGACGTTTTGTACCGGAATTTTCAGACATAGTGCACCCACTCACAGGATTGCTAAAGAAGGGTAAGCACTGGAAATGGAGAGACAAACAACAGCAAGCATTCGAAACATTAAAAGCTAGACTGACCGATGTTCCTATGCTAGCATGTCCAGATTTCACCAAGAAGTTCAAGTTACAAACAGATGCTAGTGATTACGGTCTAGGTGCGGTTCTCACTCAGGACCATGATGACACACTCAGGACCAAGAATGTGTCATCGCATACGCCAGCCGGCACCTAAACAATGCAGAGAAAAATTATTCAGCCACGGAGAAAGAATGCTTGGCCATCGTGTGGGCTATTCGTAAGATGCGACCCTACCTAGAGGGGTACCAATTTACGGTCATCACTGACCATCTTTCTCTGAAATGGTTAAATTCAATTGAAAGTCCCTCAGGACTAATAGCCAGGTGGGCGCTCGAGCAACAACAACATAAATTTGACAAACAATACCGGAAGGGAAAAATAAACGTCATAGCTGACGCGCTATCACGACAACCGCGAAAAACCTGCTTCGAACATCAGACGCCTCTGCAGAAAACGCTCTGGTTTGCAAATGGTTATCAAAGAGAGAAGCTGAAGTTCAACAAAATCCAGAGAAGTATCCAGACTACATCAGAGAAAATGGAGTGCTATACCGCCATATACCAAATACAAATGACGACGATTTCGCACCCTGGAAAATGTGTGTACCAAGTTTACAGCGAGGGGAGGTAATTAAAAAAAATCACGATGATCCAAATGCCGGCCACATGGGGACCATCGCAAGAGTAGCCAACCGGTACCACTGGCCAGGCATGTTTCACGACATAAGCCGGTACATACGGAAATGCTCCTCATGTCAACAATACAAGCCAAACCAGCAGCGGGCCGCAGGGAAAATGGGGCATGCTATGTGCCGATTTCGACGGGCCATTGCTCAGGTCAATACATGGCCACTCTATGCTATTAGTCTTCTTTGACAAATTTTAAAAGTGGCCGAGCTAATACTACTTCGAAAAGCTACCACAGACATCCTCAAGAAAGCTTTTAGAGAACGTATTTTAGTACGCTTTGGAGTTCCGAAAGTTTTTATAACGGACAATGGAGCGCAATTCACGTCTTAACGTTTCAAGAAGCTCTTGGGCGATATGGGCATCAGACACCAGTTCACTGCACCATATACGCCACAAGAAAATCCTACCGAGCGAGCAAACCGTAACATCAAAAGAGTGATATCACAACTTACCGGCAGCGACCACCGGATATGGGATGAGTTACTTCCATAAGTCGCACTCACCATCAACACAAGCGTATCTGACTCCACAGGATACAGTCCCGCTTTCTTGATCCAAGGAAGAGAGCCTAGGCTTCCCAACGCCCTCTACGATCAACATACCTTAGGCACCGAACAAATCAGCCAGACAACTGCCGAGAAAGCATCACATCTGCAAGAAATCTTTAAAAGTGTGTGCCGAAACATGGAACGTGTAGCTCAGGATCAGGCCAGATACTACAATTTGGGCAGACGCAAATGGAGCCCGCAAATTGGCGGCCAAGTTCTTGTAAAAGAACACCACCTTTCGAAGGCCGTCGACAACTTTGCAGCCATACACCGTAATAGGCTTCATTTCACCAGTCATCGTAAAGATCCGAAGTCCTCCAGCAACAAAAAGACGCACCAGTCATATAAGCGATCTGAAAGAGTATCATGGCGATATTCCAACCAACTGCGTCACCAATTGCCATCGCAGCCGCATCTGCGTAATAAACTGTCACAGCAGCCACCACTGTATAATCAACAACAGCGCAGTAGCAGCTGCGTCATCAAAAGCATCACAGCAACACAGTAAAAGCAACGTCAACAGCATAATCAAAGCAGTGAAGTAGCAGAGGTATTATCAGCAACATCAGGTGTCGACAGCGGCACAACAGTATACATTATCAATAGCACCATGGCGGGCACAAGCGATTCGCCAGCCTTTATCGAGGGCATCTTTAGCGACACGCACTTTGCCAACAAACCGCCCAAATGATTATAATAGTTACACATGTAGTGATTTAGAACCACTTTTGGGACCAGTTGGTAATTTCCTACTGGGGCATATGAAATAATAAAACAACTCAGCAGTACTTTTAGTGAACATACCCACTTGTGGAAAAGTGTCAAACTGTTGTGACATAAGCCGCCACCACAACTGCTTACAACAACAGCGCCGATTGATTCGCCGACTCAGCAGCAATAATGAAGAAATCATTGAAAACCCCAGAGCTAAGGTATCACGGTTGCGTATTCAGCAGCGCAAAACCCACAAGCCTGGGTTTTAAAGCATTTTCCTGATGTTGCTGGATGTGTATTTGGTATATGCACACTCATGCCAAACGCTTGGGTTGCTTTATGTTGAACATGTCACGCTCGCTGGCAACATGTTCAAACTTGTGTGTGGGGAATTCCGTCTGATGCTAGTTGCAACATGTTGTACTTCCCCTGCACACGATGATTTCACAGCTAATGCTGTCAACATTGGTATGATGTACCCGACTGTAGTGCATTCATGCTGATCGAACTTGTTGGCATACATGTTGTGGTCTCTATAAAATGTTGATAAGTTTATTTAAACTCTGGTGGAAATGTTTCTGCATCTTCTTCTGGTTGTCTGTGAGCGACATGATGTCAGAGTATTCGTTGCTGGCTAGTAACATTCTCGCTCTTGGTGTTGGGTTCTTGGGGTATGCTCTACTGCGCCATTTCCTCTCTACTGCGTCATTTTTCGCTCCCAGTGTGTTGTTATTGGCAATTGTTTCTCGTCTTCTAGATTATTCTTCAGGTCTCGCGTCATGTTGTGCTGCCATGCGTAATATATGCAGCTGCATATTTAGATCCCGTTAGAATATCGCCTGATGCTTCTTATCTATACAAATAAGAATATTTGTGCATATGAATGTTTGCTTATTTTAAGTATATGACAACAAGTTCCGTTATGTTAGTTAAACCCTAAAGCCGACCTGTTTGTAATAATGCACACTTCATGCCAAGGCTACACTCATATTATTATGATATGGTGGTGGTATGATTTAGATTATGTTCTAATTTTTTTATTATTGTTTTTGATTATTTTTATTATTTTCGTCGCTTTTATGTTATGCGCTAACCCTAAGTGGGATTGCCCTTAAATTTGCATAATTCTGGAACATTCATAGCGTTTTAGTAATTGTTCGCGTCAGTATCATTATTTTTTACATATCTCTTTTTCTCTTTATTGAATTCCTTGCTAAAATTCTGAAAATTGCTAATGCACTGAATTTCAGTTCATGCTTACCCTTTTTACATCATTCCTATTGGAATGTCTATTAAACACAGGTTCCGCTGTGGCTCCTCCCGAGCGCCAATTGTTTTGGTTTCCGCCTCTTGGTTTTTATTTTTTTTCAACAACCTCAAACAAGATCGGTCGTAAGCGTAATCTGGAATTTAGAGCTTTATTTGTAATATTCAAAATTCTAATTTAAAGTAATTTCAAAATTTTCCATTCATAAAAGCCCTTGTATATATTGAATTTCTCATTTAAAAAAAAATATATTAGATTCGTTGCAAATTCCCGCACGAATTTTAATCTTACATAAAAAGTACAAAAATAACTCGTAAGTGTAACTCTATATTGAATTTTCTGTTTTTCTGAAATACGCTTGAATTGTAAATTAATCTTAAGAGTACCTAAATACAGATTTTCTCATTATAAATCTACATAAGAATTACGCAGCGTGATTCAATTACGTTACTGCGGACTTAAAACGCAGCATATTCATTGGTCCTTCGAGTCACCCAGAATCAACTATCAACAGTCAAAACTCCTAGTTGAAGGAAACGCAAAAAGAGATATCTACGTGAACACATTCAGAAGCGATTCTACACCAATGAAGAGTAAATCCACCACGAGGCAACTTTCATTTACAATATAATACATATATTTAGTGGTACGCAAGTTATGCGGCCATATCTTTTTCTCTCGGAGATGATACAAAAAATAAAGCTTCTGTGCATAAAACCATAAAAAAGAGAAACTGAAAAAGAAGGTAAAGCACTGTGTTAATTAATTGAGTGAAAACATATTGAAAGTAAGAAGAATACATTCTGTAAAAAAGTGGTAGAATAAAAAAAAACAAGCTAAAAGAAAAATAGCGAACTACAAGTGTGCTCGATAGTTGCAAACGCAGCCTAATTTTACACGTAAAGTGTGTGAAAGTAAAAAACGTAAGGAATTTTATCAAACTGCTTAGTGTGCTCGACAAATTAAGTGTGTCAAGAAGGGAGCTGCAAAGGCGACAAGTGAAGGTGCTGCGTGTCGATCAGTTTTCTGCAGTGACGAAACTAATGAGAAGACTGTTAAGCTGCGAAGAATTAAGCTGCGGACTGAGCCTGCATACGAAAACGTCTCACAATCTCTGCCGGCGCACCTACGTTAAGAGTCGAAACCCAGCATTTCAAGAGCATCCAAGGTCACAGGTAACTTTACGTTTATTAAATTGCAGTTTGTCGTGCGCACATAAGTCACACAAACGGTTCTTGCATATACACATTTTCAGTACCACATATATTCGCCATCATATACACACACACATATACATAATTGCATAAAATTATTGAAATTTTTTAACAACTCAGCAAACAGTGCGCCTAACTACATGGCCAAGCTTACATAAAGCTACGAAGAATATAACCAACCAGCAATTTTGGCCGTGTATATTGAAATAAATCACAAAATTTTAATATATTTTGTGATGTAATAAAATGTTGCGATAATCAATACAAATTAACTCAATTTTTATATGGCTTTGAAAATTTCTCCAATAATCCAGAAAAATTTGTGGGAATATATTAATAAAATTGCGTGTTTGTAAAAAAAAGTAAAACAAAAACTCAATATACTCAACACACATAAATAAGCACATATTCACTACAACATATATGTACATTGTACATATTCATAACACAGTCAGCTTTTATTAATATTATTTTAATTATATTCACATATATAAATATATATCCATAATATAACATACTTTTTACAGCATTGAACAGTATCTAAAGTGTATCACACAAAAACAAAAACTCATTTTTGTTATTTAATGGGAATGTTTTTGTGCTTAGAATACTGATTCCCAAATTATATAAATACATTTTTTCCAATATTGTTCCAGGTCCTAAATATTTGCTACAAGTATTCACTCAAAACTCGAGCAATCCATCATATATCTAATATTATTATTATATATATAGGTAGATGCAATATGCAAAGCGTGCATGGATTTGCAAAAAAAGTATTGCAAGTTCGTGAACAATTTGTACAAATACAAATAATAACGTTGTACGTGTTAAATAATTTAATCAGCTCAGTAATCATATACTCGTGTTTAATTATATTGAAAAACTTTTCTCGCGTATTCAGAGTTGCCATCTCGCGCAACTGCTGAATATTTTCATATCTTGAAAAATTTATTATTTTCGCTTTTATACTCGAAAATTTTTCTGGCAAAATTCAGTGCTCATACTCTTGGGTACCTGAATATAATTTTACTTTAAAATTTTTCTCGCGTATTCAGAGTTGCCATCTCGCGCAACTGAATGCTTAAGACTTGAAGAAAAATTTTTTTCTAAAATCTTGAATTTCTCAAAAAAAAAAATTTTCTCCCAAAATTCAGTGCTCATATTCTTGGGTACCTGAATATAATTTCACTTTACTATTTTTCTCGCGTATTCAGAGTTGCCATCCTGTGCAACTGCTGAATATTTTCGACTTAAAGAAAAATCTTTTTCTAAAGTTTTAATTTCTCAAAAGAAAAATTTTTTTACTTTCGAGTTTCAGTGCTCATACTCTTGGGTACCTGAATATAATTTTACTTGAAAATTTTTCTCGCGTATTCAGAGTTGCCAACCCGTGCAACTGCTGAATATTTTCGAATATTCTCACATTCTCGGAAGTTTTTACGAAAAACTGTTTTCGCGTATTCAGAGTTGCCATCTCGGGCACCTGCTGAGTAATTTAATATTCTTCTCTAATTCTAGAAATTTTTCTAGAAAATACATTTCGCAATATATCACAGTTGCAGAATTGCCAACCTCGCACAATTCTGAGCACTCTAATTCTCGATTTGTCAAAATTTTTTAGTGTATTTCAGAGTTGCCAATCTTGCGCAACTCTGATCGTTTTTGATCGTTTGTTTAACGTTAAGTTATTGTTTTGTTACAAAACTTTTCAATTTAGTTCAGAGTTGCCAATCTCGCGCAACTCTGAATAGTCAAAATATTCTCGACCGCTTCTCAAAAACTTATGTAAAACTTCTGAGCAACTCTTGGGTATTTTAAATATTCTCGTGCTTTCATCAAAAATTTTTTTCTCTCGAAATTCAGTGCTCATACTCTTGGGTACCTGAATATATTTTTACTTTAAAATTTGTCTTGCAATTTCGGAGTTGCTATCTCGCGCAACTGCTGAATATTTTCGTATCTTGGAAAATTTATTCTGTTCGCTCTAGTTCTCAAAAATTTCGTTTTGAAAACCATTCTTGTTACCTGAATAGCTTTTAGTGCAAAAAACATTTCACGCGTATTCAGAGTTGCCATCTCGCGCAACTGCTGAATATTTTCGTGAATTGAAAAAGTTTAATTATTTTCTCAAATTTTTCTAGACAAAATTTGTTCTCACGTATTCAAAGATGCCATCTCGTGCAGCCTCTGAATATTTTCGTCGTGAAGAAAAGTTTTTTGAGAAATTTTTTTTTTATTTCTCACAAATTTTTTCTCTTGAAACTCAGTGCTCATACTCTTGTGTACCTGATTAGAAATTTAAAAGTTCTTCTCGCGTATTCAGAGTGGCCATCTCGTGCAATTTCTGAATATTTTTGATTTGAAGAAAAGTTTTTTAAGACTTTTATTTCTCACAAAATTTTTGCTCTTGAAACTCAGTGCTCATACTCTTGGGTACCTGATCTTGTTTAAGAAATTTAAAATTTCTTCTCACGTATTCAGAGTTGACATCTCGTGCAATTTCTGAATATTTTCGACTTGAAGAAAAGTTTTCACAAATTGTTTCTCTTGACACTCAGTGCTCATACTCTTGGGTACCTGATATAATTTTACGTTAAAATTTTCTCTCATAATAATAATATAATATTATTAAGATAATATTATCTCAACAAAAATTGCTCATATATTTTTGATAATATTACTCGGTATTTTTTCGATTTTTTGAAAATCCTCTCCCATTTTAAGAGTTACTAACTGCGTGTAACTTCTTAACTCAAATATTTCTTTTTTTTTCAAAAAACGTTTCTACATTTTTGGGATTGCCAGCCCTGTGCAACAACTATTAATAGAAAATAAATCTACTTAAACTTAAATCACAGTTCAGAGTTGTCAGTCCCGTGCAACTTCTGAAGTAAAACTTATCACACTACTCAATAGTAAAGTGATAAGTCATCTCAACTACAAGTGGCCACGTTGGATTCTAAGTCAACTCGGGTGCTCAGGTCATCAGTAAAAATGAGTGTCAAAGCCAAATTCATTTTTACTTCTGACAATTTGGTCGAGTTTTGCTCGAAGTTTGAAGGCATAAGCGTCGATGATCACACCGATTCCAGTGTACACGTCCAGCTTCTTGACCTGGATCAAATTTGGACTAGACTTAATGACGCCTATGCAGAGGTGATGATCGCAGAAGACTCAGTAGCAGATGAAGCGTTCAAAGTTTCAACTCGGAAAAAATATGGCGCATGTGCGGATACATACCACAGATATAAGACACACATGATGTACCTAGGAAAGATGTTTGATAATGAGATGGTCAAAATAACCCATAGCACCACTCTCAACAATTCTCCAGCTCAAGACAACTCGATCGCCTGTATTAAGGTACCACCTTGTGATACAGAAATATTTTATGGAAGCTATGAAGACTGGCCATCTTTCAGAGGTATGTTCACGGCAGTCTACACTCATCACCCGAAATTCACACCCGCATAAAAGCTGTACCACCTACGCAATAAAACCCGTGGTCCTGCGGGGAATATCGTAAAAAGGTATCAGCTATGTGACGAAAACTTTTCGTTGGCGTGGGAGGCGCTACGTTCCCGCTACGAAAACAAAAGGATACTGGTGGACAATCAGCTCAAAATCCTATTTGGCATCCCAGCTGCAACGACAGAAAACAGTGGCGCGATCCAAAGGATTCAGTCGACAATTAACGACTGCCTCGCCATGCTATCAGCTCAGGACGTTTACATAGATCATTGGGACCCCATTCTCATATATCTCTGCTCGTCGAAACTGCCGGAGGAGACGTTGGCTCTGTGGGAGCAGTCCCTCACATCAAGACGAGAATTCCCAACGTGGCTACAAATGGATGAATTCCTGACAGCTCGCTACAAAGTCGTCGAGAAATTAAACAGCATCAAAGGGGCTAAACCCAAATGGTCTCCGCCTATGGCTCAAAATAGGAACCAACAAAATGTCTCAAATAACCGGAACACCAACGCTCACTACCCGCAAAGTCATGCTCAACAAAACTCGAACCATAGGTCCAATGTGCAAAATTTCCACTCGGAAAATAATGCGCAAGTCAACTATTCTCTTTGCCCAAAATGTCGGCAGCAGCACGCTCTTCAACTGTGTCCACAGTTTAAAACACTTTCTGCTCAAGAAAGAAACAAATTTGTTACCCAAAACAAAATTTGTTCCAATTGATTAGCGTATTCTCACACAAAAAGAGAATGTCAAGGTTCATGCTTGTGTTTACACTGTAAAAAACAGCATCACACAATGCTGTATATAAACCATCAAGGAAACTCTGACAATCGCCAAACACCGTCCACTTTTCAGTCACGCCAACTTCATCGATGCATATCGAAACGACAGCACAATAATCTCTGTCCTCTCATGAAATCTCTTCTGACTCTCGTCAAGAAGAAATTGCTCAAGTCAGCACTCACTTTTCTGCCAATGAGGAGAAAATTATATTACCCACAGCACTTATCCACATATTGCATTTGGGAGAAACTTTTACACTAAGAGCTCTAATTGATGAAGGCTCTGAAAAAACTTTAATTTCTGAAAGAGTTAAAAACCTTCTCGCACTTCCAACCCAAAATACTCTCACAAATATCTCTGGTAGAGTTGGTCAGATGGTTGGCAGCTCAAGCCAAGTTTGCACTCTTAAAATTGTAACGAAAGATATCAGCTTTCAACTATACGTGCAAGCAATTGTCTTACCCAGACTTACAAGCTTATTGCCATCTAGCACCTTCTCGAAACCTAATTTTAAAGAACTTGAAGGCTTAAAACTCGCCGATCCTAACTTCTATTTGCCAGGTCAAATTGATATGCTAATCGGAAGTGATGTTCTTCCAAGTCTTTTACTCGAAGGCTTGCGTACAAATGTTTTCGGCGAACTTCTAGCCCAAAACACAGTTTTTGGATGGATTCTAAGTGGTCCTCTCACTGTGGAAAGTTGCTCATTCTCCACTCAAGTTTTATGCGACACCGAACCATCTCTGAATGACTTCGTTCGTCAGTTTTGGGAGCTAGAAGAGGTACCAGCTTGCAGATCTGTCTCATCTGAAGATGCGTATTGCGAGAGTTTGTATAAACGCACCACATTTCGTCAAACCGATGGTCGATATGTGGTCAAGCTCCCTTTTAAGAAAACTTTCAATCTCAGATGGAATTAGGTGCTTCTTGTTTCGTTGCCCTGCAACAATACGCATCGAACTCAATTTGAACAAAAACCCACAATTAAAACCTCAATATAACCAAGTTCTACTGGAATATTTGGCTCTAAATCACATGAAAGAAGTTTTCTCTAACGAAATTGTACGTGATGGAAAATACTTCTCATTCTATCTCCCGCATAATGCGGTAATCAAACCATCCAGTACCACAACAAAAGTTCGAGTGGTTTTTAATGCGTCAAAAGCTTCACAAAGTGGTCACTCTTTCAATGACGCACTTTGTACTGGTCCTGCTCTCCAAGCTGACATCATGACCATTATTCTCAATTGGCGATTATATCGCTTTGTATTTAATGGCGACATTGAAAAAATGTATCGTCAAATAATGGTGCATGAATATGATCAAGACTTTCAACGGATACTCTTCCGTCCCAACCCGTCTCAATCTATAAAAGATTATTATCTCAAAACAATAACTTTTGGTGTTAATTGTGCCCCGTACTTGGCCATTCGAACTTTGCATCAGCTAGCTGAAGATTACAAAGATGAATTTCCATTAGCTTATCACATACTCAAACGTGAAACCTACGTCGACGATATCTTGTCCGGCGGTCACGACATGCATTCTGCTCGGAATGCCAAAACCCAAGTAATAAGTGCGTTGAAGTCAGCTGGTTTACCGCTTAGAAAAATCATAGCAAATCACGCTGATCTCTTACAGCATCTTCCCACTCAAGATTTACTTGATGACAATTTTTTAAAATTCTACGACACAAGCTTTACAAAAACTCTCCGCATTAAATGGAATGCGATCAGTGATTCATTCTGCTACTCTATTAAACCCGTCGCTCTAACGGGATCTGCTACAAAGTGACAAATTCTGTCTGCCGTAGCATCACTTTTTGACCCCGCATAATGGTTAGCTCCAATCATCGTTCAAGAGAAAATGCTTATTTAACAACTTTGGATAGACGGCGTAGACTGGGACGAATGCGTTAAGCCCATGTCATAGGTCAAATGGAATGAATTTCTCGAAAAATTAATGATTCCATTGAGAAAATAAGAAAATTCAAATCCATGGCTTCTGCGATTCCTCAGAAAAGGCGTACTGTGCGACGTTGTACTTACGCACTTGCGATTCGAACAACGTACTCAGCTCTCATTTGTTAGTCGCAAAAAGCAAAGTCGGTCCACTTCAGACTATAAGCTTACCCCGTCTCGAATTATGTGACGAACCACCCTACACTTGTAAAACATATGTAGCCAACCGAGTGTTAGAGATTTTAAATAATGTAAAAAATACAACATGGAAGCATGTCTCCTCAGGAGAAAATCCAGCAGATCTCGTAACACGAGGTTGCTCTCCGCCTCAACTCATTGACAACTCTCTTTGGTGGCATGGACCCACCTGGTTACGGGAAGAATCCAACCAATGTCCAAACTAAAAACCAACCTTGTGCTGCCCGAAACTAAAAAAGTGGAAGTTCTCCATACTTTTACTCCAGATGATGATCTACTCAATAGATTCTCCTCATACCCGAGAGCTGTACGCGTAATCGCATATATCTTTAGGTTCGTTTATCGTTGCTCACCCAAATATCGAGCTAACCGCATAAAAAACTCGGGAGAATTATCTCAAAGTGAAATAAATTTCGTTAAGATCAGATTGATTGCACAATTGCAATTAATATATTACCCTGAAGAGTGTAAAAATCTCATCTCCTCTTTACCCATCTCCAATATAAGTTCTCTTTAATACTAAATCCATATCTGGACCCAAATTCAGCACTTGGAGTGAATGGTCGGTTAGCCAATGCCGCTCTCACGTTTAGCGAAAGGCACCCCATTATTTTACCAGAAAAATCCCGCCTCTGTAGTCTTATACTCGATTTTACTCACAAAACGCTTCTCCATGCAGAACAGAAACTCATGCTGAGAGCGGTTCGTCAGGAATACTATATTTTAAAACTAAAAAACAAAATCAAGCACTGTATCTTTCAATGCAAAGTGTGCACGATCTTCATAAAAAAGTTGTAAAAAAGAGTCAATTTTTCACTTCCCTTCACGACTACTGGAGTTGATTTTGCGGGCCCCTTTAAGTTGAAGAGCTCAATGCTTCGTAAAGCTCCTTATCCTAAAGGATACGTACTGTTTTTGTTTGCTTCTCAACCAAAGCTATTCACTTAGAAGCTGTTTCTGATCTCTCTTCGGAAGCCTTTTTTGCTGCCTTTGCACGCTTCATTGGTCGACGTGGCCTCCCACAAAAGTTGTTCTCAGACAACGGCCGTAATTTCGTTGGGGCCGATCGATCCCTGCGAAAAGAGTATGACCAATTTGTGAAAAAATCTGCTGAAGAGCTATCCAAACAGTTCAGTATACGCGGATGTGAATGGTCTTTTTCACCCCCAACTGCTCCTTATATGGGTGGACTCTGGGAGGCAGCAGTTAAAAGTTTTAAAATCCATTTCAAAAAAGTAGCACAGCTACAAAAGTTCACATTTGAAGAGTTCTCCACCCTTCTCATCCGAATTGAAGCAGTTCTTAATTCTCGACCTCTCTCTCCCCTAAGAGAGGATCCTGCCGAACTGTTACCATTAACGCCTGGTCATTTTCTCCGCAGTGCGCCATTGGTAGCTCTCCCCGAGCCCCCTAAGGAAAATCTCTCGTTAATTAATCGATGGAAAAAAGTTAAAATCCTACATCATCAGTTTAGCCGCCGATGGAAAGAAGAATACGATGGAAGAGTTGCATAAAAGGCATAAATGGAAACACCTCAAACGTGACCTCAGCATCAACGATTTTGTCGTTATTAAAGACGAACTGCTCCCGCCAACTAAATGGCGACTAGGTCGCATCATTAAAACGTATCGCGGTACCGATGCAAGAGTTAGAGTAGCGGATATCAAAACTCAGAACGGAATCATAACTCGCCCCATAGTAAAATTATGTATCCTTCCCTCTGATTAATTATGATCTCACTCCCCTTTTCACTAACTTATTACTCATCCAACCAAACACTCTCACATTCCATAGTCAATTACGCATATACTCTTATACACTCATATACCTCACTACATATTCTGATTTGGTTTTGACCTATCCAATAATCGCATTTTCCAATTTCAAAGTTGATTATAAAGGGTGTTTTTTATAGAGTGATACAACTTTGAGTTAGCATCATTGCTTTATTTGACCACCAATTTAACAGTTGATAGTTGCTTTGTTGTTATAACAATATACCAGGTTATATATACTATGTTGCTAGTTGTTTAGTTTGCTTTGACATTTTATTATGGTTCGACTTACACCACAGCAAGCGTGCAAATTGTGGAAATTTTTAATCAAAATAATGGTTCTGTTCGTCAAACTTATCGTGCACTTCGTCCATTTTATGGTGTACATAATCGTCCTTCAGAGCTGTTAATTCAAAGAACAATAGATCGTTTTGCTGTTCTCAGAATCTGTTCTGTCAACAGAATTGTCGTATTTGGAGTAAGGAGAATCCACAAGTTTTTGTCGAAACACCATTACATCCCCAGAAATTTACTGTTTGGTGCGCTTTATGGGCTGGCGGAGTCATTGGCCCATATGTCTTAAAAAACGATGATGGTCAGAATGTTACTGTCAATGGTGAACGGTATAGGAACATGATTCGAAGTTGTTTCGTACCTCAATTAGCTGGCATTAATTTTGCTGATATGTGGTTCCAACAGGATGGAGCCACATGCCACACAGCGGGCGCTATAATTGATTTACTCAAGGAAACTTTTGACGAAAAAATAATTTCACGAAATGGCCCAATTAATTGGCCCCCAAGATCGTGTGATTAAACCCCATTGGATTATTTTCTTTGGGGTTATGTAAAATCACTTGTCTACGTCGATAAACCACAAACAATTAAACACCTGGAAATCAACATTCGAAGATTTATCGGCGAGATACAGCCGTAAATGCTGCGAAAAGTTTGTGAAAATTGATGTTTCAGATTGCACCTTGTACGCTCCAGCAGTGGCGACCACATGGCCAAAATCATATTTAAACAAAATTATCATAAAATTTCCTATTCAACAAAGCCCGTTTTATTGACATTAAAAATACATTTCTATGTTTTATTATGATTTAAACTTGTATCACTTTATAAAAAACACCCTTTACAAACAAGTCTGTAGGCCGTTGACTATTGTAACCATTATGCCGATTTAATAAAGTTTGATTGAAAATTTGATTTGGAGTCCCTGTTTGGGTGCCATGTAACGACTCACCTTAATGGCGTTTGAAGCTGGGATACGCAAAGCGGAAGCCAGGGCCCAATTTTGAAAATTTTTTTAAATTTAGTTCAAAACAATTTTGATTAAAGTGGTTACTTTTAATAAAACTTAACAGCTCTATGAATATTTGTTAAAAATTCCATGCAGTCGACACTATACATAACCTCAATCGTAAATACATCGGAATTCAAAACAACAGTGCAGCCAATATCAAATGAAAAAAAAAGTTGCATTTTTTTCCGTTATTTTCTCAGCTCAAAAGAAGTCAACATTCTGCAAATTCAGGTCAGAATCTAAAAAATTCTGCATTCTGTGAGGTCAGAATTTTTTTTCAGAAAAGAATGCGCTATAAGACTCCTTCGCTGTAATGACCAGCACAGGAATAGCAATAGGCGTTTTATGATGACACGGAGGTCGCCAACTGTGTGTGAACGAACGTGACCACATGCAAAAGGAATGTAGGATTTAGGATGTAGGCTTAATGGCTAAGTTGGGGACAATTGACATGGTTAAGACTTCACATTATGATTGTGACATTAAACAAGGACGAATGGGGATAAAGCCTGGCGTCGTCGAAGATTTTAAATGGTAGCTACAACGAGGACGAACGGAGATAGAACCTGGCGTCGTCGTCGATGTGCCACAGAAGGACGAACGGGGATAAAACCTGGCGTTGTCGAAATGCTTAGATTAGGATAAAGTTGCATTGATTTTAATTTAGTTTAATTATTTTGAATAAAAGGATTTTAGGAAAAGGGTTAAGGTTTGTCACTAGTCCACTTTCTTTCGCCATTTATTCACTTTGTCTCTTTATATCACTTTAAAACACTCTCACTATACTACCTGTAACTGGCTACGTGACTGTACTCAGTGAAATCTACGTAACGTTGAATGAGGCCCGCACTGTCCTTATGGGCGCAGAATATCCTGTCCTTACGGTGGGGTTCCCTCGGCGGCTGTTGACAGCAATCTTGGTTATAATTTCATGTCCTTGCGTTGACTCACAGTAGCAACTATACATTTAATTAATAACTTTGCTTCAGTCCTCTGCCCTTTTGAACGATACTTTTAACTTCACTGATTTAGGTCTTCACTTAGTAATCTCTCACACTAGACTCTCCCGTTTGAGTCTAAGCTGTGCGTTTTATAGCATTTTCCTGATGTTGCTGGATAAGTATTTGGCATATGCACACTCATGCCAAACGCTTGGGTTGCTTTATGTTGAACATGTCACGCTCGCTGGCAACATGTTCAAACTTGTGTGTGGGGAATTCCATCTGATGTTGGCTACAACATGTTATACTTCCCCTACACACGATGATTTCACTGCTAATGCTGTCAACATTGGTATGGTGTACCCGACTGTGGTGTGGACCCGATGATGTTCGAACGTGTTAGCATACTTGTTGTGGTCTCTATGAAATGTTGATACGTTTATTTAAACTCTGGTGGAAATGTTTCTGCATCTTCTTCTGGTTGTCTGTGAGCGATATGATGTCAGAGTATTTGTTGCTGGCTAGCAACATTCTCGCTCTTGGTGTTGAGTTCTTGGGGTATGCTCTACTGCGCCATTTCCTCTCTACTGCGTCATTTTTCGCTTCCAGTGTGTTGTTATTAGCAATTGTTTCTCGTCTTCTAGATTATTCTTCAGCTCTCGCGTCATGTTGTGTTGCCATGCGTAATATATGCAGCTGCATATTTGGATACCGTTAGAATATCGCCTCATGCTTCTTGTCCATACGGAAATAAGAATATTTGTGCATATGAATGTTTGCGTATTTTAAGTATACGACAACAAGTTTCGTTACGTTAGTTTAACCCTAAAGTCGACGTGTTTGTAATAATGTACACTTCATGCCAAGGCTACACTCATATTATTATATGGTGGTGGTATGATTTAGATTATGTTCTCATTTTTTTGATTATGTCTATTATTTTCGTCGCTTTTATGGTATGCGCTAACCCTAAGTGGGCTTGCCCTTAAATTTGCATAACTCTGAAACATTCATAGACTTATAGTAATGTTTGGTGAGGGAATTTATGCCGAGCGTTTTCATGACCTGGGTCATCGAAAAGGCTCGAGAATGGCTTAACATAAGCTTGCTTTAACCTGAACTGTTTCTAAAATAAATAATTGAACTGTTTCAGGATAATTGTCTTTTATAATTTTTAATGTTGAATGTGACTTATTGTGACTGCTCGCCGATGGTTAGTGGCTCGCGCTGGCCATAGTCTGTGGTTGGCCTGGTGCAATCAGTCGAGTGCTCGCTGAGGTTGATCTCATGTTTTGTATGCTGAATCACACTGCGGTGCCAGGGCGATTGGATGACGCTCACTTGTGATCTCGTGACGTATCCGGTGCCGGTTAATGGTGTGAACACTACCTTGACGGTGCTATCGCACATAGTGGTGTCGACATGACTATCACATGGTGGTTCGGCTTCGTGAGGTCGCTCCTGTGTTTCTGGTGACCCAGAGGTGGGCGTCGGGCAATTTTAGTGCCGGTAGAGTCTGGCGCAAATCTGCGGTGGCTATCTGACGGACGAGGTTGTCTAGGACACGTCGCTTGTACTGGGCCTCAGATGGCTGAAACGAATTTGGTCCGGCGGTGTCGCGTAGTCACAGAGATAGTTTCGGATTACTGGTACCACGTGTTGTCGAGATTGGCGAGCCAGTGAATACAGCCACGCGTTTGTGTGGGGCCGGACCGTCTCTTGAGGCAGACAATGGCTAAGTACCAATGGCACACTTCGTTTATCGGCATGATGAGCAGCGTTTTACATGTAAGGTCCATTCTCTTTGTCCAACGCCGGACGCACTTGTATTGCTCGTATGGAGCTGCTTGGTAGCCTAGGCGCGTTAGTTGGGTGAAGAAGTGTGTACTATACACTTACAACTCGTTGCGTATCTCCGGATCTTGTCGTGCTGTCAGCCATTTAAGAAAAATATCTATCAAAGTGTCGTTGATTAAATTCCCTTCTTGTAGACACCAGTGGTCGTCGCGGTAAATAGTGAGGCTGCCTAGTCTGGGTGGGTAATTAAAAAGGTCGACGTTCTCCAGTGCTTCACGTTTCTCACTTATGGTGTCTTTGGCGTAGATGGTTTCCTGTGGTTGTGGTGTCGATGCCATGATGCTGTTGTTGTCCACTTGTTGAACTGACGGTGTGGTTGAGCTGAACTATATTGATGTTTTTATGGTTGTAAGGCTAAATGTTAACAATTTTTACTTTACCAGCTAGCAGCCTTCGGCGTAAACGATGAAGTATTAGTGGCGTGGCTAGATTTGATTTCACTGCTGTTGTCGCTAGTCTGACTAAACTGATGTAAATAATAATTTTATGCCTTAATGATAACAATATTACTTTACCAATTTATAGTTCACGGCGTGCTGAATGTGGTTTTCGGTAGGTGTTTGCTGCTTATTTTCGTTTTGATTTTGGTATATTTGCTATTGACGTATTTCAGTCGGTGTCTACAAATACTATTTAAATGTTTGAAAATGTTTTGCATATGCAGCCAAGCGGTGGTTTTGTCAACTGCTGTCAACGCCGTCAGGGTTGCAAATTTCCGACTGGTTGGTGTTTACATTGTCGAACACGTCACACTTAACTTCACCACAGCGATGTCGTTAAATTAAAGTGGATAAGGTGTTATGAGGAGGAAAAAGGATTGTCGTGACTTTTATAAATGGATTCCAATTCCGAAAGCGATCCAAAATGAACAACTCCTTTAAACTTTGTTGATTCTTTATTATATTAGTATAATAAACTTGGGATGCTTCAAAAACTAAAAACAATTATTTTTTTACATAAGTCAAGATTCATTTTTTCCTTTTTTCCTTACTTTTGGTCTCCTTCCAACCGTTTGAATTTTAAATAAGTTAGCGAATGAAAAAGAACTGAAAATTGCACGTATTTCATGTGCAAAGCTGTCAAAGAAAGGCAGCGCAAAAATAATTGTAAGATGAAAAGATATGCGAATGAGTGTTGCCACCCTTTCGTTTCGTGAACCTGTTGGGATTGTTGAGACCAAAGGCGAGTTCACACGAGGCTAAGTCAAATAAAGTAATAACATAAAACAATTCTGGCGGAGTTCGTAACATTCTCCCCCCGGTATTCGGTTGAAAAACACGAAAACCTAAAGCAGCTCTTCAACTTCGCTGCAATTGTTTTGAATGTCCAGTACAGCAATCTTCGTTGCTGGTCGGTGGTATTCTCCAGATGCAGTTTGAACCGTAGCGCTTCTTACTTGGCCATCCGCTGCTTGAATTGTGTTCACCACAACTCCCTTCGGCCAGCAATGACGTGGTAAGCTTGGGTCGACGACTATAACTACATCTCCCTTCTCGATCGGTTTGGCTTTCTCAAACCAGTTTGTCCTTCGGGTCAGCGTCGGCAGCATTTCCGAAACCCATCTCTTCCAAAACTTGTCGGCGAGATATTGGGAGTGTCGCCATGATGATTTCACATATTGATCCGTAGCGGTAAATTTGCCAGGAGGCTTGCTGCCAGAAGAGGATGATAGCAAAAAGTGGTTTGGTGTAAGCGCCTCCTGCTCGGCAGTATCCAATGACAGATATGTAAGAGGTCGGCTATTGACAATGCTCTCTACCTCTAGAAATGTGTTGTGTAGTTTTTCATCGGTAAGCTTGGTTTCAGGCGTAGATATTTGGTACATGACTGTCTTTATCGAGCGCACCATGCGCTCCCATGCTCCCCCCATGTGCGGACTGGCGGGGGGAATGAAGGTCCATGTTGTTTCCGTCGTTGTAAACTCTGCTTCGAGGGTGCTAAAATCGACTTGGGAAAGAGCAAGTCGCAATTCCTTTTCTGACGCTCTGAGATTTGTCCCATTGTAACTATAAAATTGTATTGGTATGCCTCTTCGTGACATAAAATTCCGAATTACTATTGTGCACGAATTCATAGAGAGACTGTATGCCATCTCGATATGGACTGCTCGACAGGTCATGCAGGTGAACACTACTCCGTAGCGTTTTTCTGTTCGTCTTCCAATGTTTACCAGGAACGGACCGAAGAAGTCAATACCGACGTAGGAGAATGGTCTTGTATAGGCTGATAAACGAGCTTTCGGCAGTGGTCCCATTTCAGGTGGCTGAGGGCATGCGCTTCGAATTTTGCAAAAGAAACATTTACTTCGTATGGTTTTTAAAAGCGTTCGTAGACCTGAAATTTGGTACTTTTGGAATATTTCGTTTATGACGGTTTCGTGATTGACGTGCTTTAATTTCCGGTGATACCAGTCAACAATTAGTCGGGTAATAACTTGACCTTTTGGTAATATTATTGGATTCTTGGTAAAGTCGTCTATTACTATGGCCTTCTCTAATCGGCCTCGCATACGTACAACAGAGTTACAATCAATAAAGGGCGAAAGTTTTCTTAAAGAGCTTGTTTTAGGCAAGGCACATGTAGGGTTTTCTTTCAGCATGCGTATCTCAATTTCAAAGGCATGAGCTTGAGCAAGGCGATACAAATAGTTCTGGCTCCACAGCAGCTCTTCGGTTGTAAGGTTAACGTCGGGCTTAGGTATTGAATTCTTGTTTGCAGCGGTTAATCGTTTCAGTTTGTTTAGAAATCGTTTTACATATGCCACGCATCTAAGCAGACGCTCCCACTTACTAAAGCGATAAACATTCACAAGAGGTGTTGCCTCGTAAAACTGAGCCGCTATGATTTGCGCAGTCTGACTGTTTTTCCGCTCGACGTAATTTTTGTCTTTCTATTTAGCTGACAGCTAGGCCAGCTTTCGTGTGGTTGCCTCAAAAAAGGTGGTCCGGTGAACCAAACACTACTTGATTCAAAATCTGGTTTACTTTTCCATTTGGTGCCTAAGTCAGCAACGTTTAAATTCGTAGGAACGTATTTCCATTGTGTAATTTCAGTCGTCTCTTGTATTTCTCCTACGCGGAACATCACGAATTGCTTATAAGAACGCGGATCTGATCGCAACCAGAGCAATACCGTTTTAGAGTCGGACCAGTAGTGAATATGCTCAATAGGAAAATCGTGCGCTTTGACAATAAGATTTCCGAGGCGTGCACCCAAAAGGGCAGCTTGCAGCTCCATACGAGGTATTGAGATGGGTCGCAGTGGCGCTACCTTCGACTTCGAGCAGATCAGCGCAACACCTACACTGTCCTCATACTGTGTTCTGAAATAAGCCACGGCAGCATATGCATACTCGCTGGCGTCCACAAATACATGAAGCTCAACCCGCTTAGATTCGCAATCTACACGACCAAAATAACACCGCGGTACTTGCACATCTTTTATATTCGATAAGAACGAGAGCCACCTCTTCCAAGCATCTGCAAACTCATCGGGGATTTCATCGTCCCACTCAATTCCGCTGCGCCAGATCTTTTGAAACAAAATTTTCATGTAAATCAAATAAAATGTTAAGAGCCCCAGCGGGTCGAAAATTGACATCAACAATCGCAAAAGCTCTCTCTTTGTTGGCAGCCTTATACCGCGCAGCACCTCCTCGTTAGCCTTAGTAAATCTTAAATTGAACGTGAACATATCGCAGGTGGTCTGCCACCACATGCCGAGAACCTTCTCTGCCTCTACCGTTTGCTCAACGCTTTTACCCGCACGGCAGAATCTATCGGCTAAGCCAGGTTCGCCCAGCGCCTCCATGGCATCCTCAGAGTTGGAGAGCCAGTTCCGTATATGAAAATTTGCGCGCTTGTGGACTTCTCGAACTTCGCTGCCGATTTGAATAGCCTCTTCGATTGAGTTTGCGCTGTCAAGCATGTCATCCACGTAGTGCCGCTCTATTATAGACTTAGCCGCTCTTGGGTATAGTTTGCTAAGCTCTAATGCATTTTGATTTTTTATGAACTGGGCAAGCGAAGGCGAGCAGCTTGCGCCAAAACTCATAACCTTAAGAACATACACGTCTGGATTCCGGGTTGCATCGCAGTTGCGCCACAAAAATCGTTGTGATTGCTGGTCGTCCTCGTGCATGGCCACCCTATGGAACATCTCGCATATGTCGCCACATATTCCAATTGCTCCTACCCTGAAGTTAAAAAGAACCTCAACAAGAGAGGTGAGAAGATCAGGTCCTTTTTGTAGACACCCATTCAAGGAAACTCCTTTGTATTCTGCGGCGGCATCCCAAACTATACGTATCTTTTGTGGTTTGTTTGCATTCTTGACCACAAATATGGGCAAATACCATTTCCGCGAGTGCTCAGCTTCGATTTCGCTCTGATTTAGCTTACGTATATATCCTTTCTTCTCCATATTTTGAATGTGATCATTCACCTTGGACTTAAGAAAATAATCTTTATTCAATTTTCTTTCGAAACAACGAAGTCTCTGCATGGCCATAGAAAAGTTATTGGGCATTGTCGAAATTTCCGCTTTCCAAAGCAATTTCACCACAAAGTGGTCGCCATTTCGCGCAACCGATTTTTGTAAGAGTTCATTTTGAGCGTGGCCGCTTTTATCTTGATTCACAGTGCTAACATATTCATTTTCCATGTTCATGTGCTCAGCTACTAGCTTATGCAAGGACAAGTCGTCATCGCACTCGCAAATGTGCAATTGTAAATTTTCTCCACCTTTCGTACAATCACTGCCGAGCTCCTGATCTAAAACACCGTAAACGGTCCAACCAAGGCGCGTCTTGGTAGCTGCAGGCTCATCAGCCTTTCCTTCACGAAATTTTAGTGGCATGGCTACGCTCTTATTATTCAGTCCAATAATTACGCTTGGGACTACATTTCGATATGATTCCACTGGCAGTCCTTTAAGATGTTTGTACTTCTGAATGAGCTCTGGCATCACCATAGTTTGCACAGGGAGATCAAGTGTCTCAACCGCGCGAACATTGCGCAACATAAACTGCTTTTGATCTTTCCCTCTAGGTGACACCTTCAAGTTGACGATATCTGAGTTACTCTCCACGCGAATGGTTCCGTCCGTCCATCTAAGACATAAATCTGATTTTTCACCTTGGACATTTAAATGTGTCAAAACGCTTTTCTCAATCAACGTCGGTCCAGATCCATCATCCAAGAAAGCATATACGTCAACAAAGCGGTCGTTTGCATATATAGTAATTGGCACAATTCGGTACAACACCTTCGAGCTCTCATCATAGTGAGTTGCAACCATATCTGGCATGCTTACTTCGTTAGTTTTCATATCTGGTCGATGAAGTATACAATGGTGTTTGGCGGTACATTTATCTACACCACACTGTTTTCTTTCTCGACAAAATCTTGGATCATGCAACTTTAGACATGAGCGGCATAGTTTTAGTTTATGCACCAAGTCCCACTTGTCATTGTAACTTAGCTTCTTAAATTTTTCGCACCTTGTTATTAAGTGCGCCTTCTTACAAAAAACACATAATAATTCCTTAGAATCAGTTGCACGCATTTCTACTTCAGCTTTCTCTTGGTGAAATCCAACACGATGGGCCTTGCGCCTCTCAATATCATGACTCGTGCTTGAAACCGGAACGAGTATCACGCTGCTGGCTGCCTCTGCCAAACCGAACAACCAATTGCTGAATATGATTAGATTTACTTCTGGACTGTTTTGCGAAAAAATTGCCCAATCGAGTTTTAATTGTGAAGGCAGCTTTTCAATAAGCTCTTGAATCAGCATTGGGTTGTTTAGGTGCGATGGAAGACCAGAAGCCTCCAATGTGGCTGTCAAATTTTTCACCTCCACAGCAAAGTTAATAAGCGAATCCAATTTGTTGTAGTTTACATTTTGAGCCGAGCGTACCCTAACCAACAAATTATTAATGATGTGCTCCGGCCTGCCGAATATCATACGCAACGTAGAAATTATCTCTGGAACCATAGCAGGAATCATTAACTTGCTGCTGACATATTCCATAGCTTTTCCTTTTATAGCGCGCTGAAGTCGAAGTAAGTTCTCATCGTTGCTGAAACCACATAGTCTAGTCGAGTTTTCAAAACTACTAACGAAAAGAGGCCATTCATCCGGCTTGCCACTGAAATTTGGCAGTTCCCTGGGAACAACTTGACGCGCACTCAACTGCTCTGTGCTAAGAAAGGCTGCTGCAGCCTGTGGTTCTCTTGGCCTATACAACGGTAACGTATTGTTCTGCATTTTAAACTCGCCACTGCGACTTGAATCGCCTATGCCACAAGCGCCGCCACCGGTCGCGTTGAATAACTCATTGCTTTGACCTGCGCCACAGGTGCCACCATGATTATCGTTAAATGCCTCATTGCCCTGCCCTACGCCGCAAGCGCCACCAAATAAACCTGGCACCTGAACCCTACCTGCCTCGCTCTTGCTCTTGCCACATGCCCATTGAATGGTACGCTGCGTTCGTTGCTTAGCAACTTCAGCGTCGTCTTCCAGCTCAGATTCATCTGAGCTATCATACCGGTTCATAATTGCATACTTTTTCTCAATATATAAATTATTTGCCCTTTTTTCTTCTTCTAAACGCATTAATTCTAAATTCATACTGCGCCGCAATTTAGAAGAACCACTCTTGCTTTTATTTATTGAAATAATTTCACTACGTACCTTGCCCACAGCCTTATCTTTTACATGCTTGCCTGCTGGTATATTTGAACCTGTCGGTGACTGAAAAATGTCTTCTGTATCCTTTGCATTCAGTGTTGACTCTGTGTTACACGCCTTGAAAACCCATTCCCTTGCAGAAACTTCCTCGGTAACGTGGACGCACTTGAAGTGAAACCAGCCGTCGCACTTGTCGCATTGGACCATGAACTCGTCGTCGGGTTCCTTACACACAACACAGTTTCCTTGGGCACCTGCTTGCGCAGCTGCTTGAGTCTTAGCCATACCTCTTGTGCCAACCATTTTCACCTTTCTCCTTGCATACGCGTTGATTCAAAGGAAAAATAGCTGCACCAACTTGCTTCTCGAAAAATCCAACAGCGAAGCTTGCTACAAAATTTTTGAAGAATTTTATAAATGGATTCCAATTCC
The DNA here is from genome assembly GCA_963920525.1 of Dichetophora obliterata. Classification (NCBI taxonomy): domain Eukaryota; kingdom Metazoa; phylum Arthropoda; class Insecta; order Diptera; family Sciomyzidae; genus Dichetophora; species Dichetophora obliterata. The sequence goes on along the minus strand of OY986436.1, from coordinate 109,613,218 downwards.
GAAAGCGATCCAAAATGAACAACTCCTTTAAACTTTGTTGATTCTTTATTATATTAGTATAATAAACTTGGGATGCTTCAAAAACTAAAAACAATTATTTTTTTTACATAAGTCAAGATTCATTTTTTCCTTTTTTCCTTACTTTTGGTCTCCTTCCAACCGTTTGAATTTTAAATAAGTTAGCGAATGAAAAAGAACTGAAAATTGCACGTATTTCATGTGCAAAGCTGTCAAAGAAAGGCAGCGCAAAAATAATTGTAAGATGAAAAGATATGCGAATGAGTGTTGCCACCCTTTCGTTTCGTGAACCTGTTGGGATTGTTGAGACCAAAGGCGAGTTCACACGAGGCTAAGTCAAATAAAGTAATAACATAAAACAATTCTGGCGGAGTTCGTAACAGTGACTGTGCCGGATGTGCAGTGGCATACTTTAGATATGCTTTCGACAAAGAGGTTAGTTTCTGAGTTTATAAAATTTTCGTTTAGTATCTTTTTTTTTCTAGAGAGACATGGATGCTGAACCTAGCATGGTAAATTCCCTATGCTTGGGTCCCTTGTTTGATCTAATGTCGTTCCTGAGAATTAGCGTGGGTTTTTTATCATTTATAGCGGATTTGCTACGATATGTATTTGACTGTAGCTATTGGGCTACTACTTGTGTATAAGACACAGTGGGTTGCAGTTGTTTCGGCAGCTGCTGCTGTGGTTGGTACCGAAAACACCCTCGAGATAGTTGTTTGCTCTCGAAGACACCCTCACGCGCAGTTGTTTAAGCAGGCTGCGGCTGCTGGGGCATCGAAGACGCGGTAGCACCGAAGGCGTACTAGGGTAGCAGTAGGCTGTGGGGTAGGTAGGCTGCGGCTGCGGTTGGCACTTAGGGCGCATGTTTTGGTTTGGTGCATTGACAGATGATGAGGTCGTTGCTGCGTGGTCTGTTCACGCGGTCGCCGCCGCTGTTGGCAGTTTATAAGGTGGATGCTGCCACCTGAGTTAATGGTCTGATTGTCGGATTGTGAGGACGTAAGTCGCTTCACTAGTTTACGCCAGCACGTAAGCTGAAGATGGAATATTTAACAGTTGAAATATTAAATTATTTTCTTTTGAGTTATATGTAATACTCGATAATTTTTTTTTTTTTATGTTTAGGAAGAGAAAACCCGTAATAATAGTTCCTTATAATTTTTTAAGAAAATTTTTCTAAGTCTTTTGGTCACGAAAAATTTCAAAGTCTTTTCGCTATGGCCGTTGCCAAGTACGTCAAGAATATTTCTTAGTCTTTTTTTAAGAAAATTTTTCTAAGTCTTTTTGTCAAGAAAAATTTCTAAGTCTTTTCGCTATGGCCGTTGCCTAGTACATCAAGAATATTTCTAAGTCTTTTTTTAAGAAAATTTTTCTAAGTCTTTTGGTCACGAAAAATTTCTAAGGGCTGTTTTATTCTCTTTTTTAACTTGAGAAGTTGGAATAACTTTGGGATTTATTCGATTTCAAAAGTTATTCCATTTTATTCACTTGAATTTCTCAAAAATATTTTGACGTATTGAAGATTGGATATAACTTTCGTTTGATATCTTTTGTCAACTTGTGATTTATCTAACTTCCGTTATAAATTCTAACTTGGGATATTTGATGTAACTTGGAATGTTTGCTTCATTCACAAGTTTTCACACGTTTGTGCTGTGACAAAAAAATGTTTACTATAAAAACATTTGATACAGTTCACAACTTTCTTATGCACAATATTAAAGATTTATGTTCTGCTAACTGTTAAAAATGTGGTATGCTAAGAACCGTGGTGGCAGGGGTTTAATTCACTTCTGCACGCAGAGGTAAAACATAATTGCAACAACCAGGTTTGAAGAGGATCATAGTATAATTCGGATTATGATTGTTGCTAACATGTTCTTAAACATATAATATTTTCTTTGATCATGATAAAATGATTACAACAACTATATTTAAGAAAAGGAACATTTTTGTAGGAACCAAAATATTATTGTAACAATCATTATTCTCTTTTTGGGTCGAAAATACAATGATTGCAACAACTATATTATGAATTCATTTTTAGGATCCAGAATATTATTGAAACAATAATTTTATTTTTTTATTTTAATGCACTCCAATTTTTACAGCTATTAATTAAGATATCTCCAGAGGGTTGCCATTGCCTGGGCTGAACAGAAATATAAATTCAATTAAAAAATCTTCTTGATAAAATTGTTTGTCTTGGCTGGGGTTTGAACCGCGGCTTTTTCACTTACGAGCCATGGACACTACCAGTAGGCCACAGTGTTGTGACTCTGTTGTGACTCACAACGCGGCTTCCCCAAAATGTTATCTGTTTATAAATGGTTAAGTGCCTGCAATGAGAACGGATCTACCACAATTTGGGCGATCAGTTTTCATTGCATTGCAGCGCTTTAATTTAATTCAATGCCAAGGCCGGCACCTTCAAAACAGAAGCAATTAAAGTAAACACTGACGCCAGTTGTGCGATCAGCTTTCATAGCAAGCGCTATATTAAATACAATAACTTACTTATGTGCGGCTAGCGCCAAAAATGCTGACATTGCATTTTCGGCAAGTCAACCAACGTAGAGGTAATATAATTTAAATTGTATTTTATTGTTGTAATTAGCATGCATACTTTTTGTCGTCATGCAATTAAAAACAGAGGTAAAATATTTTAAATAATATTTTATTGTTGGATTCAGTGTTTTGGGAAATATGACCCAATTACACATATTATACATGTTTGTATGTTTGTTCGGCCTAGGTTGTCATTATTAAATAAGTATGTAGGAATGTAAGAATGAATAATAATGTTTACTTTAATATAGTCTGTATATTTAAAGAATAATTAATTGGAACTAGAGTAAAATCTTGAGCCAGAAGAATTCAACAAATGCAAGATTGACATTTCCTAATTGTTAAGAAATCACGTATGAAGAAATAATTGTAAACTAGATCGATAAAAAACTAAGACTAATTATTGTGCAACATTGCCTTCCGCATCTTGCACAAATGCTGAGTACACCTAATTATCATTAAAACCGAGGTGTTAAGCATAAGAAGTTTTAAGAGAATAAGTAGTTGATTTTATAACTGTGAAGAGATCGAATACTTAAAAATAAAAAGCTATACCGTCACAAGTGTGACCAGAAGAACCATACACAACCATTTTCATTACTGATCACCGAGAGAAGGACCAGGGGATTTTTCGAGCCTGAAAAGACATGAGTAAGTATAATTAAGTTAAAATTCCGGCAACCTCACGGCTGCCTATTGACCGGCATAACTCACCATGCCTAGTATAATAAGGTTAGAAAGTATACCCAGGATTTAGGACGAGTTCCCAGTCTGACAAGTAGGGCCACGATTAGGACCTATGCGCATCCTCACGGGAGGACGCAACAAAAATGGCGCAGCCGGTAGGATCCTTCTCTCCACGGGAACAGCAAGGATGTCAGGATCCTTATTGTTACAGGAACAATTAGGACAAGTTTGTTTGTTTAATTTTATAAAGTCTTAGAGAAAGACAATTTTTGTTAGATCCTTCTGTTATAGTAAAAGTAATAGCTAGGATCTTTGCTGTTATAGGAACAGTAAGGACATTGGTTCTTTTGTAGGGATTCAAAGTGATCGGTGGGATTGTGTTGTTACAGAAACAACAAGGATATTTTGGAATGAAAATTTTTTTATGGAATTTAAATGTTTGATTGGATCCTTATTGTTACAGAAACAATAAGGATATTTTTTTCTTAAGTTTTTGTAAAATTTTAAACGAATGAAATTTTGTTGTTGATAGGACATTTATAAAAAAATATGTTTTAAATAATAATAAAGAATTTATTACGATAAATTATGGAGTTAAACTGTTGTAAACTGTAAACTGATGTTGAAAAAATAAAATTTTTTGGGCAAAATGATAGTTTTGGCATAAAATTCTGCGAGATTTTTTTTCTCTGTGGCGGTAGGACGTGGTTCCTGCTGAAAATATATTATTGATGGCGGATCCATCTTCCACCACCTCTCGGAAAGGGGATGGTAGGAATATTTTATTTTGAATATAAAGGTTTAAGTTTCGTTTGAACCCTTTTTAGGAATTAAATTTTTGGTAAAAATTTTTTTTTAGATAACACATATTGTCAGCAACAACTTTTTGGATCCACTAAGTGACAATCATGAGGACTGTACCAGTAGAACTTTTGAATACCATCCTGGCAAACCAAACCTGGAAGCAGATTTTTGAGAAAAAATGGAGGAACAAATTCACCGTGGAAGAATATTAACTGAGAAAAGAATCAGTAAGCAGTGTCAAGGAAGTCTAAAGCGGCATGAATTTTAAAATTTTTTATAAAATATAGAAAATAAAAAAACTTTTAAATATAGTTAAGAATATTTTTATTACAAAAGTCAACGAATGTATGGTTAGAATGTGGCAAGAAACCTTAAATAAATGAGAATTAAACAAAAAATATAAAAATGTGTTTTGTAAGCTTTAAATTTGTATTTGTTCATGTACCTCATGGCAGGAGGAGAATTCGTATTTTTATTGAAAACTATCACACGGAGTGTTAGAGTAAATTTGCAGGAAGCAAGACAGAAGATAGACCAGGATTAGATTGAAGAAACGGACTGGTTAAACGAGCAATAATGAATGTAAACGACATAGCGGAAACGGTGAATAATTTGGTGCCCTTGTTTTCGGGTACCGAGTCACCGGCAGAAGTATATAGGTTCATCTAGGGATGTGACCTGACTGCAAGAGCAGTTAAGAAAGTAGATATCCCAATTTTCATAGAGTGCATAAAACTCCGGTTGCACGGGGAAGCTTTCGAACTATGTAGGAGCCGACAATTTGACAAGGTAGAGGATATTTACTTATTGATTAAGTCAAATTATCTAAGGACAACTACATACGATTCAATAATTATTGCATTATCTAGAAGTAAACAAGAGCCCGGGGAAAAAACAATTGCGTTTGCACGAAGGTTAGGTTCAATAGAAGCCAGAGGGAGAGACTGTATAGGGGAGGACAAATCACTCCTCAAACAATTAAAAATCTCCGTAGTTACAGCATTTAAAGTCGGTATATTGGATCCTGAGATAAGGACAGTAGTGTTATCATTATCAGGGAATGACCTATCAGAGTTGGTAAAAAAAGCTTCAGATTTAGAATATATGTTGAAGGACAAAAGCAGGAATGGGTCAGGACGACATTCACCGCGTCAAACTTACACGATACAAAAAAGGGACGAAGAACAGAGATGGAATAAAAGAATAAATCAGGGTTTTAGGATAAGAGATTTATCACCAGTAGATAGGTTCGAAGACGAAAGGCAGGACCGATATAAAATGAACATCAAGTGTTCATTCTGCAACAGACAACGACACACAAGGGATGAGTGTCTTATGAGTGTCATGAAAATTGTTGGATGAGTGCACCCTCATTCGCACCAAGGGGACAGCAGAAATATTTCAGACAATTTCCTAGTAGACAGCAGAAAAACAGGAACATATTTAACGATCATCTGAGTTTTAGGGCAAATAATTTTGGTAATGAACTGCAAGTGAGACAGCAACAGGTACGCTGTAGGTGTGTGACAAGGTGGGTCATATGCAGGATGAGTGTTATAGGAGGAACAACTGGGAAAATCGGCAGGGAAACTTTCAGGGGCCCAGCCAAGGCCAATGAGCTGGGAACCCCGAAATAAGAGCGAAATAAGGCCATCGAAGATAGTAACGGATAATTCTACATCTAGAGAGATTGTGAATATCCTTACATCTAAGCCAATAGAAAGGATAGTAACAGATAATTCTACGTCTGAAGAGATTGTGAATATCTGTACATCCAAGCCAGTGGAAAGTTCAGTAACAGATCATTCAGTAGTAACAGAGAATTTGACATCCGAAAAAATTGTAAATTTCTGTACACCTCATTCAGGAAGGAATGTAGAAAACATAAGCCCAAAATCGATGGTAACTGTTGAGTCGTTGCAGGCGACATCAAAAAAGGTTATAGAAATACTCGGGGAAATAAAAGAAAAATTCGATGTGGTATTAGAAAAGTTAAATGAAAATCTCAGAAAAGAAAAATTCAATGAGGTAGCAGGAAAATTAAATGAAAATAGGATAAAAGAAAAATTCGATGTAGTATTCGAGAAATTAAATGGTAATATGGTAGAAGAAAAATTCAGTGTGCTAGCAGGAATATTAAATGAAAATGTAACAAAAGGAAAATTCGATGTGATATTCAAAAGATCAAATGGAAATATGATAGAAGAAAAATTCGAAGTGGTAGCAGGAAAGTTAAATGAAAATGTAAGAAGAGAAAAATTCAATGTGGGAGAAGGAAAATTAAATAAAAAATATAACACAAGAGAAATGCAATGTGGGATTAGAAAAATTAAATTAAAATATAACAAATGATGGTCGGCATAAAAATATGACGGTGTTGGAAAAGAAAAAGGGTGAATGTTTTGGAATCTCCAAAGTAAATGATGTGTTTATAGAAATTCCTTGCAAGAATGCTATAAATGGTAGACTCGTTCTTCTTGTAGATTCCGGAGCGGACACGAGTTTAGTGAAACAAAAAGCATTACAAACAATTGAAGATTACAGGGGAAAAGAAATAAGAAATTTGTGTGGAGAATTCGGGGGTTTCGTGAAAACACTTGGGTCAGTGAAGATAGAACATGACGAGGTAAATAATCTTAGTTTTAAGTTGCACGTAGTGGCACTAGAACAAGGATTGCCTGCAGATGACATATTAGGCCGGGATAATTTGTGGAATAAATCTATCATAAATACGATAGATAAAACAGTAACTATATATAACAAAGAAGGTGGTAATATAAAATAACCATTGAAACAAGTGAATGAGTTAAGCTCAATTAATTACAGTGAGGAAATGAAAATAAAAGCTAGGACCATACGAACAGTAAGAATTAAAGTAGAGACTAAAATTCCAGTGGTAGTTGTACATAAACAGGAGATTGTGCCAGGGGTTTATTTAGGAGAAAGTTTAACGAAGGAAGGGAACGATACCGCGTATGTATCAATATTGAATTCAAATAATGAGGATGTTATCTTGCCAAGGTACTATAAACCGAAATTTTAAAATTATAACACATTTTAAATTAATTCAGGCTCAATGTATGGAGTAAACGAGTGTAAGGTAAAAGAAAGGATTAAAAAATTAACACAGACAGTTAAATTAGATGAAAATTTGAACTTAGTGGAAAGGTCTGCAATCGAGAATTTAATAACGGCATACCATGATATTTTTCTATTAGAAGGAGATAAATTAACATATACTCCAGTGATAGAACACAGCATTCAGGTTCAAGCAAATCAGCCTCCAATAAATCAAAAACAGTTTAGATTACCTCAAACACATAGAGAAGAAATTCAAAAACAGGTAGAACAACTCTTAGAAGACAACATTATTAGACCGAGCAAATCACCGTGGAATTCGCCATTGCTGTTAGTACCAAAGAAAGCAGGAAGCGATGGTAAGAAAAAGTGGAGATAAGTCATAGATTTCAGAAAGGTAAATGACGCAACAATTAAGCAAGTTTTTCCAATACCAAGGATTGATGAAATATTAGATCAATTAGGGCACTGTAGATATTTTTCAACATTAGATTTGGCCAGTGGGTACCATCAAGTTCTCATGAGTAAAGAAGACAGAAAGAAAACAGCATTTAGTACAGCATTTGGTCATTATGAATTCAATAGAATGCCATTTGGACTCACCGGAGCTCCAGCGACTTTCCAGCGATTGATGAATAATATATTGACAGGATTACAAGGAATAGATTGTTTCGTATATTTAGATGATGTGGTTATTTATGGCAAAAATTTACAGCAACATGGGGAAAGATTAGCACAAGTATCCCAGAGACTTAGGGAAAATTGCTTAAAATTGAATACGGAAAAGTGTCAGTTTCTGCGTAGAGAAATAGCATACCTGGAACACAAATGTTCGGAATTAGGGCGCTACCAGATCCACAGAAATTAAAATGCGTGAAGGATATTCCAATACCGAGAAATAGGAAAGAGGTTCAAGCATTTTTAGGACTAGCAAATTATTACAGGACGTTCATAGAGAATATGGCACAAATGGCATCACCCAATAATAATTTATAAAAGAAAGACAGTAAGTTCCAATGGTCAGATAAGTGTCAGGAAGCATTTGAAAAGATAAAGGAAGCGGTGACTTCATCACTCATTTTGGCATATCCCGATTTTAGCAAGCCGTTTTTACTAACTACAGATGCGAGTGGTGAAGCATTAGGAGCAGTATTGTTACAGGATGAAGTAGGAGAAGATCGACCAATTGCATTTGCAAGCAGGTCATTAAACAGCGCAGAGAAAAGGTATTCGACAATAGAAAAAGAGTTTTTGGCAACTGTTTGGGCAACAAAAAATTTTAGAGCATATTTGTTGGGAAGGCCGTTCAAGATCACCAACCACTGAGAGGAATAGCGAATCTGAAAACCAAACGTCGAGACTAGCAAGGTTTAAACACAAAATGCCAGGGTATGATTTTGAAATAATTTATAAGCCAGGAAAAAAGAATCTTAACGCCGACGCTCTGAGTAGAGTACCACATGTAAGCGAAGAAGTCGCACTAGTACAAGCTCAGGGAAGAGCAACAGAAGTTGAGCGGCCATTTACCAAGTTATATATTGATCTGATTGGTATACTACCAGAAACGTGTTTAGGGAATAAATATATCTTAAGACTCCAATATGAATTATCGAAATATTAGAAGTGTATTGCCGTACCTACTGTGGAAGCAACAACGATTGGTAACGCCATATTGAATAATTATATTCCTGAAACTATAATAACTGATAAAAAATTCCAGTTTCACATTAAAATTATTTTCGAATGTTTGTAATGATTGGGAATCTGAGATTTTCAGATGATAAGGGACCGAACACTGTCGGAAAGTTCATTGGAACACAATAGCACACATTTCATTAGGGAACAGATATCAGAATTTTTGTTACATTCGGATAGAAGGATTCCAAGTTAGGAACAAGGGTTAAAAGAAGTCACATATTTATATATTTAATAATAAACTACAGACGTCAACACAGAAGAATTATTTTCAAGAGTTATACGTGGGGAAGGCAGAGTTAGTAAGCAAAGGGGTTAATATGGTTAAGACAAGATCAAATACAAGAGAAATGGAAATAACCAAGGAGAGTGAAGAAAACACAGAGTCAGTAGCGAAAGTAGAAACATAGTGGTTGTGCGGGTAGCGAACGATCGTGGGTATAATTGGCGGAAAAATGAGAAATGCCGGTTGGTTAGAGTGGGTGGGTTGTTTTACAATAAATGTATTTATTTTATACCTTTTGGTAAAACAATTGCGGTGTTATAACATGGTTGATTGATTGTTTTGAGTGTTGATGGGTGTTTATAGTTATTTTTTGTTGATCCGTTGATAGAGGTCTTCCTTGCTGAGTTTGTCGTGGTGATGTCCTTGTCTTCTGGATGGGTGGGTTGTTGCAATGATGATTTTCACTTTCTGTCTAGTAGAACGAATAAAAACATAAGCTGCTGGCGCAACGTTGCTGTTGCCAAACGACAACTGTCAGCGCTCGTGCGACTTGTAGCGAGTAGTTGAGAAGACGTGTTTAATACGCACGGTGTTTACATTTGACGTAAACATCCCGCCCCCCTTGCAGTGTCCACAAACTAAAGAGATTAGTAGGGTTCTATACAGATATTTTAAGTGAGCAAAATACAAATATTAATTTTTAATATATTCAGTGCATATCTTGTAACATACGAGTGTAATTTGCTCACTTGTTATTTCGATAGGGGTAGGGTAGAGTAGGGTAGAGTAGGGTAGAGTAGAGTAGAGTTGAGTTGAGTGCAGGGTAGAACCACTATTGTTTTCATGAGTAAAATTTCCTTTTATTATGGGTGGAGTTTCTCATATCGGGTTCGGCTTGGATTATTTTACTCGAGTCCAAAAAGTGATCTTGGGTTAAGATCGTGCTTGTTGATGAGATTGGATTCCGAGTAAACAGTGGGGTGTATTTTGTAACGACCCACATTCCGGCCGAGGATGCGCTCGCCGGATCCAGGGTCCGTTGCAAAATATTTGTTCGTTTATGATAATAAACGGACACCAAACCAAAAGCAGCAGTTTCAGAATTCAATGATACTTTATTTACAGTAGTAAAATACGCTTAATTCTAGATTACAATGCTGTCTTATTAGCTAGCACCCGACTTCGCTGAAGACGAGTCCAAAGTTTGATATTGGGTGAATCTATTATCTAATATAATTATTAATATAATTATTAATAATTATTAAGTATAAACCTAGTTGACTATGCTGACTGGTTATTCCATGTATTCATTATATTTCATGTACAAAAGTTAAATACATTTCAACTACGAAATCTAATTGTTTTAATTATTATCCTAGTGTCTTCTTGCCAAGGTATTTACTCTTCATTTAAGTCTTATCCTAAACTACTTTTCCTACGGTTTTGTTGCACAAAACATGATTTTATTTCGAACCTAAACGGAGTAGCCTTCTCACGTTATACTTTACTGGATAAATAGCTTTGCCCAAAATGGCGTCGAACCTACCGTGTCTTAGTGTTATTGGACGCGAGGTTTGTCTTGATTAATACCTACTAGGTATCCTTTTGAGGCTTCTATTATCTACACCACTGGGTTCTGACATACAAATCTCTATACCGACATTCCCAGGAATGAATTTATGGTAAACGTGCCTGGTCAGAAATCGAGTATGATTAGGCCCATTCGCCCGACTCCGATCGAGGTACGCAATAACCGAAACCCGAGTATGGTTAGGCCCATTCGCCCAGTCCCGACTGAAAGGGTGGCTGTTTGAAACTGAGTATGGTTAGGCCCATTTGTCCGACTCCAAATTTGTAGAGTGTTTCACCGAACCCGAGTATGGTTAGGCCCATTCGCCCGTTTTTGATCAAGACCCCAGCCAAGTGTCTCGCCCTAGAGACGCTACTTCTGTACCTAGTCCCGAGCTGGGAGTATAGAGTTAAAAAACGATTGGGGTTAGGCCCCCTGAATCGCCCGCTTTTGACTCAATAGCTATGCAAAGAGCTCTCCAAAACTCTGGTTAACCTAACTTCTGACGTTATCGGATGGTCACAAAAGATTACTGGAGGCGCACGCTGTCCGTTGGACACACAAATCCGATGATGCCCGTGATCTTGTCAAACGACCCGCACCGTGATAACGTGAGGGAGCTCTCCGTGAATGGTATTATGCAACGAAATCTATTCTTAATTATTCGGTTTGAAATATTATGGGTTGAATTAAATGATTGAATTCCTTAAAGCTGGCGATAAGTAACCTATGCTAAAGTATATGAGAAACTAATCTAAAATCTCGTTTTCCTCGGTTTACCGCGGCACTGATTTCCTACTCAAACGTAGGTATCCTAAATAACCTACTCAATATTAATTATAACAAATCCCTATGGAAAGGTCCTACTCTGCTATTAGTCGATTGTGATCGACTCTACTTATTAAAAGAACAGAGATTTCCCTTATTTATATAAAAATTTTCTAGATCTCGACTTAAATTGTAAACTTAATATAAAATAATGTATATATATTACATAAGGTAATGATACAATAATAAAGAAGATTTGATACTATTTACGCTGGCCTTGTCCGTCCACGGTGCTGCTGAGATATCCGCTGTGACCGTTGCTGCTGCAGCCTCTGCTACGACGTTTGCTGCTACCGTCTCTGCTGCGACGTTCGATGCGACTGCAGAAAAGGAATTTGCTGTCGACGTGCTGCCTCAGTCGAGGTCGAGTTGCGGTCGGTACTCTGTTGCCGTTGACGTATGCCTCTGTTGACGTTTTCTGTCGAAGTCCGCAAATTGAAATGCCGTCGGCGCTTCTCTGCCCTTTACTGATGCTAAGTTACCGCTTAGCCACGGTGATGTGTTCTAATATTCTGTTCGCTGCTCCTGTTGTCGTCGAAGGTTGGTGCGGGCAGAGCTATGTCTGCCACCAACGAAAACTATGCACACTTATGCAGACCGGCACGTCTGACTACTTTCACGGTTGTCACCAAAACTCCTCGATTTCAGCTAAGTTTTGTCTTATATACTCCTCCTCTCCATGGTAGGTTACTGTTGATCTTGTTGATGGATTCTCTCTCTCGTTGTTTGTTCTAGAATATCGCGTGATGTTGCCGTTTGTTAGCCAGCTATATGGTTGTTAGCTCGGAGCCGTTACGTCAAAAAAACATGCAAAGAAAAGAAATAAAACACATTAACACGAGTAGACTGTCCCTGTAGGGAAAACTCAGCACTAAACCAGACCTAGGTAACCTATGTGTAATACCTAAAGGTTAAATGGGAGTAACTAAGACATTTATGGCCGTGTATCGTTGGTTGTTTAAACTAAGTTAATTTGGGTGCATTAAACTACCCACTGGTAAAATATATTTCAACTAAATATAAGAAAATATTTAATTCTTATCCTATCGTCTTACTAACTATAATTGCTTCCACAGATAGGCTAGATTATATACCTTAGTGTCTCAATCACCTGGTAGATAATCCACTTGCCTACGTTGTTTGGAAGACGCCATGCCTTCACTAATATTATTAATAAAAGCCGCAAACTCAATTTCATTCACGTAAGGTGATTTATTTTCATGAGTTGATCTTTATACCTTAAAGGTAGAATAAATGATATTATTAAATAAACAGTATTATTCACAGAGTTCATTAGCCTTTAAGTTTAAATTAAATCTATTTATGTTATCGGTCACACCCGCCACACTTAATTATGTTTGGGGTAATGGCTCCTGCTATTACGCCCGTCGAACTGATGCAATCTCTACGGGGTTGCATTTTCCTCTCTTTCGTACCGGTGCTCGACCCAGTCGTGAACTCACAGGTGTACTGAAAATGGAAATGAAAGTAAGAAGTCATGTGGGGATAAAATTACGTAGGAATTTTAGTCCTTACAATTTATCGGAAGATCGTTTCTCATGGCTTACTAGGTTGAACCTATCTCGTTTCGATTTTTTCTTCTTGGTCGGTTCATCGAAGTTCTCATCTATCGTGTGAGAACGACGGGTAGGTGAGTTATTGGCGATGACTCGTGGAGCTCGTGCCAGTGAAGAAAATTTAGGTTTGATTTCTTTGGGTGCTATGGCTAATGACTTTTTGGGTTTAAAGTCTTGGGTGGTGCCAAATGGGTTATTGAACCAGTCTTCTCTTGGATTCTCTGCCATAATAAATTGTCTTTACTGTTCATTGACATTTACATGTGAGTTTTTGTGTTTTGGGTTGGGTTCTATCTTCGTTTTATTCAAATGAGCCAAGAAGTGATTACTTCTTAAGGTGTTGTGTAACGAAACAACCTTACAGGATTTTGACTCAGGAACCGGGCCTAAAAGAATCCATCCAAATTCGGATTCTTGCGCTAGAAGGCATCCGCCTATATTGCGCTGAACACCACTGCGAATAATAAGAGGATATAAATCACAGCCAATGATCATATCTACGGGTCGAGACATATAAAATTGGGTGTCTGCCAATTGGTGGACAGACAGAGTTTCACGTATATTCGCGTCAATCGAATGTGTGGGTAAATCACATGTGAGAGTCTTCATCGCCAGGGCCTGGGCCTCAATTTTAAAGGTTGGATTGATTGAGGATCGCAATGTCAGCTCACAGCACTTTGTTGGGTTGGCAGAAACTGTTTGGTTCAGACCAGTTACCTGCGCACCTACTGTTTGGGTTGGGAGACCAATTCGTCTTCTTAGGTGCTCTGCTATAAATGTTGCCTCCGTTCCAGAGTCGAAGAGGGCTCTTGCTGTGTGTGTGGCTCCGTTGTGTTCAATACTGACCATTGCCGTTCCAAGCAGTATTCTTTTACTGCTGGCCGCAAAGTGAGAATTCACTATTGGGACCTATGCGCATCCTCACGGGAGGACGCAACAACAGCCGCTGCTGCCGCTCGCCTGACTAATGTCATTCATAGACATGATACAATCAAGTGATAATCAAGTGCATTGTCACAAAAATAGCAATATTTATGCTAAAAAAAATATTGTCAGAATTGCGAAATATATTTACGGTAGATAGAAATATGTTTGCTACAATAAAAGTCAAAAATGTCCCTTTTTTGCGTGCTGTTTTTAGGATAAGATGATTTCAAACAAAACACAATAATTGAACAGTTGACAAACGAAACGGCACATAGCCAGGCATCGATAAGACTTATTGTCAATGAAGTGAAAGTTTTTCCTGCAAACTGTTCAGACACAATAAATGCTTTCGATTTTTGGTTATGTTTTGCTTCTTTTGCCAACAATCAAAGAGTAGTTCACACAAACATTCAAAATTCTAATATGTTTATCTCTATAATAATATTCACATTTATCATGATTGACAGAACTACAATATTTTTGTTGCAACTAATAGTTGAGGCAATCATAGTATGTTGACGATTTCAGTGATGTTATGATTTCAACTATAATGTTATTTTTGGCACCATTATTATGACTTTATTAAGGCAAAAATTTGTGTTTGCAGAAATAATACAATAATTTTAGCAAAAAAATTATTATTGCAGTAATCATGTCTCAACCATGTCTTTTCTCTGCGTGTGAGACAGAATGTTTATTGTATTCAATTAATAATTATTATAAAATAAACCTCAGAGAGTAATAACTGCAAAGTAAAGCTTCTCTAGAACACGAGCTGTTCGGAGTCGGCATTACTTGTTGATCTAGTTCTTGATCCTTTGTGTTCAAACATTCAATAACACGCAGAACACAATCAAAAGAGGATCGATCAAAGTCCTTGCAAGGGCTTGAATTGCACTTTATATCCGTAATTTAATTTCCGCTGATCGATGTCAGCTCCAAAGATTACAATCATTAGTTGGCCAAAAGAAACTTTGATGTGTAGTAATATGAAAGTGCTGTTATTATGAGCACAATTATGAGTAGTCAGTACCTACATTTTTGCATTAGTTCACAACGTGGAACTTCTACGTTCAGCTGGAGCCGTTTGTTGAAGGGAATATGAAGCTTGCCAGTTTCAGTTTGGTAGTCATTCGATTTTCAAGAAGTAGTAGCGCATAGAGAGTAAATTAAGGTATTCCAAAATAAGGCACCATTTCTGATGAATCTTTTCAATTTCAGTTACTAAATTTTTGTGTAAGCCTTTTTATGTTTAACAGCTCTACTGACTGAATTTGCATCATTGAAGGAATTTCAACAGAGCAGGTGCAAATACTCGTCCAGCCTGCAAGCCACAAACCTCTACTTAAGTCAAAAATGGAACTTTTTTGTTCGATTTAGTAAATATTAGTTTGACGAAGAGAAACGTAAAATGACACAATACATTTTAGACCACTTTTTAAAAAAAATCAACTTATTCTTTTATAAATAAAAAAACGGTTAAAAATAGTTTTCTAAAAAAAGAGCTATGTCAAATTGCAAAGAGCAAATGTTCCAAAAAAATGCGTTAAAGTTTGCGCTTAAAGTAGGTTTCTAGATCCTCAAGCGGAAAAAATTTAAATTTTTAACTATTTATTTTCAAGCTATTTTATTATATATCACAGCTGGGTTTATTTTAACATAATTTAGTTAAAAGTCAACATAAAGAAACTATTTTTGTAATATTGGTTTTGTGTTTATATGCTAGAAGGCACCAAAGTCGATTTCTTAAAAAAAAAATAGAATCTATGGCTTACATGTTAATAAACGAAATAAAATAAAACTAATTAAAAATTGGTCTTGCCGATTAACTCAGATTAACCGTCGACCATATTTTGAAGGACTCGAATTTATCCACTTCTGTTATCAAAATACAAAGACAAAATTCTAAAAACCATTTTTTTCGATTGTCAAAGAACTATATAATGTTTTATATCGAATCGAGAGGGACGCCGACGGAATGCCGACTAGCGTCCGATCCCACGCAGTAGATCAACCAGTTGACCGCATCCGGAAAATACACGGTCTCACGCAGCACGATGCAGTATACCTACCCCCCAAGCTACCTTCTGTCACCACCCGGAGCGGAGAGGAAGTGTGAGGACGTAAGTCGGACGTAAGATGGAATATTTAAGAGTTGAAATATTAAATTATTTTCTTTTGAGTTATATGTAATACTCGATAATTTTTTTATGTTTAGGAAGAGGAAACCCATAATTATTAAGAACCTTAAAAACAGAAACCATACATAGGTCCACAGAACCACCGCTAGTATATTATTGAGGATAGTTTAGCCTAGGGAGAGGTAACTAACTGTAAGCGAATAAATGTGCTCACGCGACACTAGCGTGCTAATTGAGTACGAATTGCTTAGTTGACAGTCCGCGTGTAAACTATTGCTAGGCGAGAAGATTCTCATCGGCTACCAACACTACACTAAGTTGAGCACCAACGCCATAATGTATAGCGAAACCTACCTACACCAAACCCATCACACTCATGCGGTGAATGAAAACCTAGCTGGCTACATGTTCGACCAGCGCAAAAAAAGTGATTCTTGCTGCGGCCGCCACTTAGGTAAGTCATCTACTCGTTTTTAACTCTTGCCTCGTTGTACTGAGACGGTTGTCTAGTACGTCAGAAATTTTCTAAGTCTTTTCTCTATTGCGCCGTTGCCTAGTATGTTTAGAATTTTTTTCTAAGTCTTTTTTAACAAAATTTTTCTAAGTCTTTTGGTCACGAGAAATTTCTAAGTCTTTTCGCTATGGCCGTTGCCTAGTACGTCAAGAATATTTCTAAGTCTTTTTTTTTAAGAAAATTTTTCTAAGTCTTTTTGTCAAGGAAAATTTCTAAGTCTTTTCGCTATGGCCGTTGCCTAGTACGTCAAGAATATTTCTTAGTCTTTTTTCTTTTTTAAGAAAATTTTTCTAAGACTTTTGGTCACGAAAAATTTCTAAGTCTTTTCGCTATGGCCGTTGCCTAGTACATCAAGAAATTTTCTAAGTCTTTTTTTAAGAAAATTTTTCTAAGTCTTTTAGTCACGAAAAATTTCTAAGTCTTTTCGCTATGGCCGCTGCCTAGTACGTCGAGGATATTTGTAAGTCTTTTTTTTTTTAAATTTTTCTAAGTCTTTTAGTCAAGAAAAATTTATAAGTCGTTTCGCTATGGCTGTTCCCTAGTGTGTCGAGAATTTTCTGTTCCCCTTCGAACCTTTCGGGTACCGTTACGTCGCGTGGTCGGCACGCTAGAACATAGGTTGCACTCGTCAAATCATGCCACTCGACCGGCACAACGGGACTTTAGGAAATAAGCGCTGCACCGCCTGGCACGTGTCTAGTTGTTTTTTTGTTTGAGGAAGAAGAACAAGACAAACAAACCCGTCGACGCGTTCCCGCAACACAGTTATCCACCCACTGAGGAATGAGTTTCCGAGATGTCTTTAGGTTATTTTTATATCTCGGCAGCGCCGCGCTCGGTAACTTGCTACATTAAACAAACCCTTCGACGCGTTCCCGCAACACAGTTGTCCACCCACTGATGAATGCGTTCCGAGACGTCTTTAGGTTATTTTTTTCATATCTCGGCTGTGCCGCGCTCGCTAACTTGCTACATTTTGTTTTAGATTATTTCAGTTCCCGATAGTTTTTAGCCTTGTGCTGTAAGATGTCTTTAGGTGAATATTTTTTAACTCTCGCAGCCATAGTTTTAAGATCAATTCGATTTGCTAAGCATCAATGATTTAGAGTCTAAGATTATTTTGACATCCACAATAAACCATAAAGTAATCACATAGTAATTTTAAGACATATAACAAAAATTTCACTTATAGTAATAAAACGAAGCATTGTATGTTTGAATGAAAAATTAATCGTGAGTTTTTTGTTTTGATTTCTACAGCGGGGCTTTGTCTTGTGAGACACGAACCCTGGACACCGGCGAGTGATACCTCGGCCGGAAAGGTTCGTCACAGGCTGAAGTAACTTGAAGCTGTCGTCCTGCTTGCAAACATGTTAATTGCTCTTATGGCAGTCGCTGGTAGCTGGTACGACCGATTTGGGCCCATGGTACGCGGGCACATAGACTCTTCTTCTCAACTTGGCCAGCTTTAGGTGGTATAGGCAGTTGTGCAGTTGTTTCGGCGGGTGCTGCAGCACCCGTTGGCAGTTTGTAAGGTGGATGCTGCCACCTGAGTTTTTTTTTTGATTCGCCCGGAGGTATGAATCTTCCAAAAATACGTATACCCGACCTATACGCATGCACGATTTAAACTCAAGATCCTGCCCGGATCAGCCGGGACAGACAAAATACACCTTCGTACTAAACATACCCCCTCTTGGCAATTAGGATTTTCCACTAAGCACATTAATTAGCTTTTCAGCGGAATTTAGAAATTTAATATATAACAAACGCGTATTTAAGTATTTTTAATTCTATAAAAATAAGCAACATCGATTTAAATTATAGTGATTATCAAATTAAGGTACCCGAAAAACAATCCTGATTCCAAAAACAATCCAAAACACTGAACTCATTTTAACTGGTTTGCGGCCATTGTCCAACCCAAGGACCTACGTGGAAATGAGATAAATATCATATCCGCCAAATCAAAATCCCAATTAGTTGGATATGCATTTGGGCCAACGCAGGCATAAACTTGTGTGGAAAAGAGATATACTCTGGCACACCAATCCAGGTGATAGTGTGAGTTCAGTCTTATTTCAAATCAGGAAACTACGTGAGCACGTAAATCACAATTCGATATAAAATTAAAATATTGAATAATTAAAAAGTAAGTTTTAAAATCGATTCATATTTGATGGTGCTTACTTTATAAGACATAATATCGAGACAAAGAGGAGAAACAGAACAATCTTAATTACCGATATTACTTTGATATAAAATGCGTTAGGTATAATAGGATGAAGTTAAATTGATTTAATTATATTAATGTGATATAATTTTCCGTTTTAAGACGTCTACCGAATCAGAAAAATTAATCATGTTGAAGTTATCATTGAAATCACTGCACATACATCGTAAAGGTTCATGAAGAGCGTAACCAACAACAATGGCAGAGGAGAGCTATTGCTTGAATTTGTGTACCTCTCAACAAATCTTTTGGTAGCAAATAGAGGAACACAACCGACTTTCGTTGATGCGAGGAGAGCGGAAGTCATTGATGTTACTCTCATTTACAGAAAGATTCTGAACAGAACATAAAATTGGAGGGTCGTGGATAGGCTTACCATGTCGGACCACGGATCCATACAGTTTGAATTCAAGTACGGAATCTGACGCCAGCGGAATAGCAGGAAGGTCAGGATTCCCAAGAATACAGATCCTGTGAAATATAAGGCGAAGTTGAGGGAAACACTGACCCAAAAGCGATAAAAGTACCAGGGAAATACGGCGGAAGTAGAAAGCCATGTCAAATATCTTAGCTCGGCCATGGTCGAAGCTTACGAGGTGGCATGTCCTATACTTTCAGTAGTCGAGGGTGATCCGACGCCATGGTGGTGCATGGAACTTGAATCTCTGAAGAAGAAGGTTAGGAAGGTTTTCAATCTGCACATGAGAGAGGGAACCCCAGAAACAGACTTCTGTTCTGGGATGGAACTATATCAGAAGCATGTAGGCTTCAGAAAATGGTTTCAAAAGATCCATTCTCCACAGTAAGACTGATCCGAAAAATGGATGGAACCATGACAGAAAATCTAGAGGAGTCGATGGAAGTTCTGATGGACGTGCATTTTCCTGGAATTTTTAAGTCTGATGACCCGTGGACACCCTTGAAGAAGGGTTGACAGACTGAAGGGTTGACAGACTGGAAGTCGAAAGGATGATCACTATGGACGGGGTGAGGAGTGCTATATGCTCAGTTACTCCGTACAAAACATCAGGGATGGACGGTATATTTCCGGCAATGGGGGGAAGATTTCATTGCATTTAGGCTGTGAGGTATATTCGTTACTTGCCTAGCGACTGGGTACGTTCCGAGAATCTGGAGAGAGGCGAAAGTTGTATGTCTTCCCCTCTCGCTTGACTAAGACAACTCTTACTCTCTCAAAATAGTCTCGCTCACTCTAATACAATATATTACCAGAGGAACACATATTTAATTAGGTCTTCCCCTCTCGCTTGGATAAGACCACTCTTACTTTCTCAAATTAGCCGCGCTTGCTCTAATACAATATATGACCAGTGGAACACATATTTCCTTAGGTCTTCCCCCTCTCGCTTGACTAAGACCACTCTTACTCTCTCAAAATAGTCAACATCGCTCTACTACAAGCGTTGACCAGTGGAACACATATTTCTTTAGGTCTTCCCCCTTTGCACTTTCCTATTCTAGTTGACTACAATCTACGACCAGTGGCACACATATTTCCTTAGGTCACTAACTACTGTCTATATTTCCTACAAAATGACTTACCACGACGGCTGCTCAAACAGAACTGACTAATTCTAACTGAGTGCCGCTATTTTTATGCTAACGACCCCCCTTTACTCTTCTAAACTGAAGCCGTTCTCTCTTTATTAAAATATTCTTACTAACTCTACTACGGTCTACGACCAATGGAACACATATTTCCTAAGGTCCTCCCCATTGTTACTTTCCTGTTCTAGTATACTACAATTTACGACCAGTGGAACACATATTTTCTTAGGTCCTCCCCCTTTTTACTTTCCTATTCTAGTATACTACAATCTACGACCAGTGGAACACATATTTCCTTAGGTCACTAACTACTGTCTATATTTCCTACAGTATGACTTACCACTACGGCTGCTCAAACAGAACTCTCTAATTCCAACTGAGTGCCGCTATGTATATGCTAACGACGCCCTTTTATTCTACTTAACTGAGGAAGTTCTCTCTCTATTAAAATATTCCCACTAGCTTTACTACGGTCTACGACCAATGGAACACATATTTCCTTAGGTCTTCCCCTCTCTCTTGACTAAGATAAGTCTTACTTTCTCTTAACAGTCGCGCTCGCTCTACTACAACATATGACCAGTGGAACACATCTTTCCTTAAGTCTTCTCCCTCTCGCTTGACTAGACAACTCTTACTCTCTCAAAATAGTCTCGCTCACTCTAATACAATATATTACCAGAGGAACACATATTTCCTTAGGTCTTCCCCTCTCGCTTGGATAAGACTACTCTTACTTTCTCAAAAAACCAATAAAATTGGTTGAGTTCGTGATTTCATAGGGCGTAGACGTGCGTCCGTCCTTCGCCGACAATAATTTTAATGTTTCGTGTGTGATATTTGTTTTAATCTCCGTCAAGTGATCAAAATGTTTTTTGTCTCAACTAAACTAAACTAAACTAAACTCAACTAACTAAATAAAATTACCAAAGTTAATAATAGTTTAAAAAAAAAACATTATCTAAATTGCAATAAAAACTGACGCATTTTCAAAAGAAAGAATATAACAAAAGCAAACACAAAAATTAATAAACTGAAGCAATACAAACAACAACACCGTGACTAGCAACCACATCAACAGCAACTCACCAGCAAATTCTGTTTTGCGGAGAGCCGCCAGCTGCAGCATCAACATCGCTGGACAGCGTTTGAGTTTTTTTACTGACCACGCGAGGGGCTTTTCTATGCTCCTCGCTGTGTAAGTTATTATTGTTGTTTTTTCGGTCCATTTCTTCACTATTCGCTCCCATTAGTTACGTTTGTAGGTAGGGTTGCACAGTGGGCTAAATTGTGCTGAAGTAAAGGCATAACACTTGCTTCAGTACTTTTGTATTGCTCATGTTGTGCAATTCTCTTGCAGCCGTAACTAATTATCTTATATGCCCTTATTTGTTTGATATTTGCATGGTGCGGAAATGTCGGGTAATTTTCGCATAGATTTTTGCAATGTTCGTGGACTGAGGGCGAATTTTTTCTCGGTATATGTTCATTGTACTCTACATAGGCCTCAAATAATGGCACTGGGCGAGACCCAGGTGGTCGAGGATGCAGATCCACTGGATTTTCATATACCTGGGTACCGCTTACTGCCATTGTTTTCCTTGCATAGAGGCATCGCCCTTTTTATAAGAACGGATTTAGTATACCAGTGTGAGAGGAGTCTGAACGTGACCGATCCAGAGCTTAGCTCAATGTGGGTTAGGTTCAGGCTTCGCTCTCACTTGCTGCATTTTTGTTTTATTTATAGAAGCCCGAATTTAGGGAGAGAGCCCACTTTTAACAAACTGGACTCTCTCTCTGATTCGATTACGCATATTTTGGGGTTGTTTCCTGACAGTGAGATTGTTGTAGCAGGCGATTTCAATGTCCACAACCCGGCCTGGTTACGTCACTCGGGCCCATTGACACCTGTTGGGCAATATGTTGAGCTATTTGCTGAATCGAACCAATTGATTCAACTAGTGAAGGAACCCACTTTTTTTTCCTCAAAGTGATATGCATAGCCATAATACCCTTGACCTTTTTCTGACTTCACATCATGAAAAATATGATGTGAGTGTCAACACACCTCTTGGTAACTCGGACCATTGTACCATCTCCGCTGTTTTTCCATATTCTAACCCCTGCACCTCTACGCCCAAAGCCCCGAAGAGGACTGCATGGTTTTATGGAAAGGCAAATTGGACTGCGTTAAATAATTTTTCATCGCAACTTAAATTGGAAATTATGTTTCTCTGATAGAAATGCGAATGCCGCGGCTGTCATGGTACAAGAAATTATTTTATTGGGTATGCGGTCTTTCATTCCCAATAAGATGCGAAGCATTAAACCAAAAGACCACTCATGATTTAATGAGACTTGCAGGATTGCAGTCAGGTCCAAAGAGGAAGCCTTTCAGAATTGGCGTTCTAACAAGAATACTGATACTAAAAGACTTCGCATCAAGGCAAGGGATCGCTGTAATGCAATTTTAAAACGCGAAAAGTTTCTGCACGAAGCTCGCATTCGAGAACAGGTTCTTCTCTGACCCCAAAGGGAGCAAAAATTTTTGGTCATTTGTTAAAAGAGTTAAGAACCAGACATCGTCATCGATTCCAGCTCTTTTAAAAGATGACCAAATCTTTACTGACTCGGCTGATAAAGCGAACCTATTGGCTAGATTGTTTGCACAAAATTGCACTCTCTCGGATAGCAATCAGCCACTGCCCTTTGTTGAGAATAGATCTTCTGCAATGCAGGAGATATACTTTCAAATGAGAGTAGTTAAAAGGGTCCTTTCAAATCTCAACGTAAACAAAGCCTCTGGTCTTGATGGCATACCGCCAATTGTGCTTAAAATGTGTGCTTCTTCGCTGGCTCGGCCTTTGCGCAACCTTTTCAACATCTCCTACAGAACAGGAATATTTCCATCTTGTTGGTAGGTGGCAAATGTCCAGCCGGTACCTAAAAAGGGTGATACCACGAACCCTGCAAACTACCGATCCATTGCAATATGCTCTACGCTTTCCAAAGTTATGGAGAGCGTAATAAACTTCAACGTTGTGAACTATCTGGAGCACAACCAACTGCTCAGTGACCGTCAATATGGTTTCCGTAGGGCTCGCTCTACTGGTGATCTTATGGCGTTCTTAACCGAAGAATGGAATAAATGCGTTCACTTTTTCGGCGAGAGCAGGGTTGTTGCTCTGGATATTTCAAAAGCATTCGACCGAGTGTGGCATAAAGCGCTCGTGTCAAAACTTGCTGCATATGGTTTTGGGGTGATTTTGCTCGATGTATCACGTGTTTTCTCAAGGACAGAACGATTCGAGTCGAAGTTGATGGTATTTCGTCCGAGAAGCACGCCATCAACGCAGGAGTACCGCAGGGTTCAGTTCAATCACCCACCTTGTTTCTGGTTTTTATCAATGACCTTCTGTCGTTGACGCATAACCCAATACATTCGTTTGCGGACGACAGCAGCATTTGTCATTCATATTCATTCAAAAAACGCCCAAGCTCTATGGAGATTGAGAGAAAAAGGCAAACTATGAATGACACACTCCTTAATGATCTACAAAAAATCTCCGAGTGGGGTCTTGCTAATAGAGTAGAGTTCAATGCAAGCAAGACCCAGTGTTGTCTGTTAACCCACAAGCGAGTGAATTGACCTTTAGCTCCTCTCAGTATGAATGGTGTGGATCTTGTGGAATCAGCCACTCTTGACGTTCTGGGCATATCGATCCAATCTGATCTTCTTTGGAATGATCATATTTTCGATGTGTCGAAAGAAGCGGGCAAGTGCCTAGGTTTTCTAAAACGGTGCAAAAAATATTTCACTTCAGCTGATTTTCGCATGATCTACACCTCATATATTAGGCCGAAAATGGAGTACAATTCGCACATTTGGGCAGGGGCTTCAAGATCTTATTTGGAGCTTCTGGACCGAATTCAACGTCGTGCGATATATTTGATAGGAGATGAAAGTATTTCATCCTCTGTCAACTCTCTTGAGCATCGACGTAATGTAGGTTGCCTAAGCCTTCTGTATAGGTATTACCATGGGAAGTGTTCAAGGGAGATACATGGCCTGACGCCACCAGCTCGTGTGTTTCCCAGGTCCACTCGGGCAGCTGTCCAAGCCCACCCCTTTACCATTGCATCGATGCCTAATAGAACCTCGCATTTCCGCGATAATTCGTTCTTTAGTCACTCGGTTAAGTTGTGGAACAGTCTCCCTGCGAGCGTGTTTCCTGGCAGTTTTGAGCTGTGCAGATTCAAAACACATCTTCACCGACATTACTCCATCTATCCACCCTCCAACTAACTATCACCCATTTTCCGAATCAACACAATGCTTACGCATTTATAGGGGGCATCCCCTGAGCCTTGGTTCAGTCTAAAAAAAAAATAGTCGCGGTCGCTCTACTACAATATATGACCAGTGGAACACATATTTCCTTAGGTCTTCCCCTCTCGCTTGACTAAGACAAATCTTACTCTCTCAAAATAGTCTCGCTCACTCTAATACAATATATTACCAGAGGAACACATATTTAATTAGGTCTTCCCCTCTCGCTTGGATAAGACCACTCTTACTTTCTCAAAATAGCCGCGCTTGCTCTATTACAATATATGACCAGTGGAACACATATTTCCTTAGGTCTTCCCCCTCTCGCTTGACTAAAATAACTCTTACTCTCTCAAAATAGTCTCGCTCACTCTATTACAATATATGACCAGTGGAACACATATTTCCTTAGGTCTTCCCTCTTTGCTTCCTATTCTAGTTGACTAAAATCTACGACCAGTGGAACACATATTTCCTTAGGTCATTAACTACTGTCTATACTTCCTACAGTATGACTTACCACGACTGCTGCTCAAACAGAACTCTCTAATTCCAACTGAGTGCCGCTATGTATATGCTAACGATCCCCCTTTATTCTTCTTAACTGAGGCCGTTCTCTCTCTATTAAATATTCTTACTAGCTTTACTACGGTCTACGACCAATGGAACACATATTTCCTTAGGTCTTCCCCCTCTCGCTTTCCTATTCTAGTATACTACAATCTACGACCAGTGGCACATATTTCTTTAGATCACTAACTACTGTCTATATTGTCTACTTACCACTACGGCTGCTCAACCAAAACTGACTAATTCTAACAGAGTGCCGCTATTTATACGCTAGCGACAGAGCTTTTCACTGTAAGCTCTCTTCTCTATTCTCCCATCGGTTGACATCAACAGCTTTTGTGTGCTATGCAGCTGTGTGTCAGCTCCAGGTGATCGTGTGCTTATGACTGCATGAGATCAACATAAACTCTTTTAACTTAAATCAAAAATATTATCTTAAACCTTAATCAATACAAAATTAATTTCTTTAATTAATTAATTTAATTATTATGGTGAAATACTTCAAGTGGCAATAAATACAAAACTAATGAATTCATTCAATGTTATCAAAATATAAATGAAAGTGGTAGTGTCCCACATGTGCGGTCAAAATTATACTGATTTTGTCGTTCACATATCCCACCTACTTTGGGGGATGAAGGATTTGGGTTACTGTGACTCGTCCGGAACGGGCAATCCTTACTTGGAATATTACTCCTTGGATAACGACTCTGAAGAACATCTGGAGTGTCTTCTGGTGACGCGTAATTTCAATTTTCGCGTGTAGCTGCGCCACGAATTCATCGTTGTAATTGTTCCAATCGAACCCTTCGGCTTCGTTTTGGTGTGGTTTAGGCCTTGGTTGAAGACAGTGATGCTATGGTTTGGCTTTCTTCTACGGTCGCTTCACAAACATTTTTGTCTTATTATTATTGAATACTACTAATGGCCAGCTTGGTCATCAGTTTCGTCTGGACATTTCGAACGATAGTAGGACTTTATCTCGCTGAGATGCGCTGTTCCTATACCAGTCTCGCCTTAACGTTTTATGCGTACTATTACCAGTGAAATGAATCTCAATACTTTGTACGGACCCCCGTACTTGGGTCCTAGCTTGGCGGCAAAGCTGTCTATTGCTTTTGATAGGGAATGCTGTTTGGCGAGAACTTCTTCTCCGATGCTCGGCTTCCATTCCATTCCGTCGACGAAGATTGTTATGTCTCGCTTGGTCCGTAGCTGCTCTCGAAAGGTTCTGCCGAACGATAGTAAATATTCCCTTCAGTTGGGTAGCTCTTTCGTTTGGCTCTAAATGCTCTGTACCAGTGCCTGGTGTAACTTTATCATATAGCGAACACGGTAGTCAAGGCTCCCTTCCTGGTATTAAGAACGCGGGGCTGTATCCAGTTGTCTCCGAAGAGCTGGTATTTATAGCAAGTGAGAACTCTGGCAGGCTTTCATCCCATATCCTCTGTTGATTTTCTGCTATCTGCGCGATCATCGTTTTCACCGTCCTATTTGCTCGCTCTGTTGGGTTCTCTTGTGGTGTGTACGGTGCGGTGAACTGCTGCTGCACTCCTAGTTCCTCTATATAGCGTTTAAATATCCTACTTGTGAACTGCGTACCATTATCCGTGATGATAACTTTGGGTACTCCGTACCTTCCCATTATTCGCTCACGGAACGCCTTGATCAAGCTATCTGCTGTCGCTTTGTGGAGTGGAATCAGTTCCTTCCATTTTGAAAACTTGTCGAAAAATACTAACAACATCGTGTTGCCATGCTTCGAACGTGGCAAAGGCCCTACAAAATCGCCACACACAGTTGTCCATGGTTCCTCAGGTATCTTCGTTAACATTTCTCCCGCTGGGGCCTGTTGACTACTTTTATAACGCTGGCACGAATCACAACTCCGCACGTAGCGACTTATGTCTCGAAACATACCCGGCCAGTAGTACCGGTTCGCCACTCTTGCGATCGTAAAATTGAACGTTAAATTGCACTGTTGTAGTTCAAGCGCCCATCTTGCTATCCGATCTGATGGACTCTCAATCGAATTTAACCACTTTAGGGACAGGTGGTCGGTGATAACTACGAACTGGTATCCTTCCAGATATGGTCGCATCTTTCGGATACCCCACATGATGGCCAAGCACTCCTTTTCGGTGGGCGAGTAATTCTTCTCCGCCTTGTTTAGATGCCGGCTTTCATACGCTATAACCCGCTCCGATCCCGCTAGCGGGTTCCAAGTCTCTAATAGCGGCGACCTTATCGGGTTCTGTATGGATACCTGTATGGATATCTGTATAGTCTCTGTTTTGAAAAACTCAAATTTTTCCACATTTATCCTTAACTTTGCTTCTCTTAGCCGTCGAAATACTTCTTGCAGGTGTTCGTCGAATGTTGCTCCAGTGACCACTATGTCGTCCAGGTAAGCAAAAGCAAAAGGTTCCAACTCGGGACCAATTACTCTGTTCAGGGCTCTCTGAAACGTTGCTGACGCAGAGTGTAAACCAAATGGCATGATGCACCATTGGTATAGACCACGGCCTGGTACGGTAAATGCGGTAAACTTCTTGCTCTCAGCTGCCATTGGGATCTACCAATAGCCATCCTTTAAATCCAAACTACTTACGTATTTAGCATTCCTAAGACGATCAAGAAAATGCGTAATACGCGGAAGAGGGTATGCGTCAGGTATGGACTGCTATTGAGCTGTCGATAATCGAAGCATAGTCGCCATGCTCCGGTCTTTTTCCGTAAGATGATAATTGGTGCTCTATACGGGCTATGCGATGGTTCGATGCATCCTTTTGATAACAGCTTGTTAACCTCCTCATCGATAATACTCTGCATCGCCGGGTTGCGGGGAATATACCTCTGCTTAATGGGTCGATCGTCGGTCATGACGATCTTGTGCTCTGCGACATCGGTTACGCCGTGTATTCCCTCGAACTGTTCGAGCTTATGTTCTAGAAACTCTTTGGCTTTTTTTGCTTCAATGACCTCTTCTTCCGACGACGCCTCTTTGATCTCTTTCTTGTTTACTCGCTCAGTGTTGTAGTGGTCGCTGCCACGTGTTGGGTTATGACGACGCTGTCTTTGTCGCGTGGTTAGTGTTGACCTAGACGTCGCTTCTCTTTGTGATTGTGAATCACCTACGGCTGCCACACAATTCATGACTTGGTTCCTGTTGTTTGTATATGGTATTTGTCTGCGGCGACGGTAGCGCCGCTTCTTTGTAGTTGTTTTTGCAGATGCTGCTGCGACGTCATTGCACCTTTCACTAATGTCACTTGTCACTACCATGTTTACCGGAACCAGTCTATTTTTAAATTCTACCGCTTTGCTTTCTCCTGATCCAAGCTGGATTGTCTCCCCGCCACAACTGAATCGGACTCCAGTTTGAATGCAAATATCTAATCCAAGCAGAACGTCTTCAGTGGCGTCGGGCATAACAAGAAATTCAAAATTACGGTTGCTGTTTCCTAGGCGTATATTAGTTTCATTGGCATGCGTAAGTACTCTCACAGACCCGTCGGCTAGGGTGACGTTAGCGTCCACTTTTATCAGGCAACAATGTTGTCCTAATTTTAGCGTTAATTCTTTACTTACGAAACTTCTTGTGGCTCCTGTATCGATGGTGGCAGAGGTTGTTATGTTTCCAACGATGACAGTAGCAAAGAGGTGGTGATCGTTAAAGTGTAAATGTCTCCTGTCCAGGTCCTCCCACAAGTCGCGCTCGCTCTACTACAACATATGACCAGTGGAACACATATTTCCTTAGGTCTTCCTCTCTCGCTTGACTAAGACAACTCTTACTCTCTCAAAATAG
The DNA here is from genome assembly GCA_963920525.1 of Dichetophora obliterata. NCBI lineage: Eukaryota > Metazoa > Arthropoda > Insecta > Diptera > Sciomyzidae > Dichetophora > Dichetophora obliterata. The sequence continues at coordinate 109,584,069 of OY986436.1, read as the reverse complement.
TCTCGCTCACTCTAATACAATATATGACCAGTGGAACACATATTTCCTTAGGTCTTCCCCTCTCGCTTGGATAAGACTACTCTTACTTTCTCAAAATAGTCGCGCTCGCTCTAATACAATATATGACCAGTAGAACACATATTTCCTTAGGTCTTCCCCCTCTCGCTTGACTAAGACCACTTTTACTTTCTCAAAATAGTCGACCTCGCTCTACTACAAGCTATGACCAATGGAACACATATTTCCTTAGGTCTTCCCCCTCTCGCTTGACTAGACAACTCTTACTCTCTCAAGATAGTCTACATCGCTCTACTGCAAGCTATGACCAGTGGAACACATATTTCCCTTAGTCTTCTCCCTCTTACTTGACTAAAATAACTCTTACTCTCTCTAGTCTCGCTCATTCTATTACAATATATGACCAGTGGAACACATATTTCCTTAGGTCTTCCCCTCTCGCTTGACTAAGACAACTCTTACTTTCTCAAAATAGTCGTGGTCGCTCTACTACAATATATGATCAGTGGAACACATATTTCCTTATGTCTTCCCCTCTCGCTTGACTAAGACAACTCTTACTCTCTCAAAATAGTCGACCTCGCTCTACTACAAGCTTTGACCAGTGGAACACATATTTCTTTAGGTCTTCCCCCTTTGCACTTTCCTATTCTAGTATACTACAATCTACGTCCAGTGGAACACATATTTCCTTAGGTCACTAACTACTTATTTATTTATTTATTTATTTATTCATCAATGGAACAGGTTCCTTACTGACTACAAAATATTTGGCTAAGCGACTTAAAATATATAAACTACAAAATTTTTGGGAAAACCACTTTTATAAAATTAAGATTAACAATTTTTGATAATAATTTAAGATAAGAAAATAATATTCTATGTATAATATATTATAGTACAGTATATTCATCTATAGAAACTATCTATTAGGACTCTTAACGCCTGCTTCGTCATGGCAAAATCAATAGCAATATTGTTAGAGAGCATATTATATTCTATGAGAGTCCTATTCAAAGGAGCATTAATCGCATAGTTTGTTCTGAGCATTTTAATAAAAAAAAGATCATAATTTCTGAGACTTCTTGTTGGAATACTAAAAGTTATCATTTCCAATAATCGAAGGCAGTCAACTGTCCCTTTAATTACATCTGATATAAATAATAGTGATATTATACTTCTTCTACTTTGTAGCGATTTCAAACCAATATATAAGCACCGAGCACTATATGAGGGGGCTGGATCAAAATTTAAGGACTTAAGAGCGTATCGAGTAAATGATTTTTGAATACGTTCAATACGATTAATATGAGAGCTATAGTAAGGGCTCCAAATAAACGATGCATATTCAAGCTTAGATCTCACAAAAGCAGAAAAGAGTGCTTTATGCGTATATGGATCAATAAAAGCTGAACTATTGCGACGGACAAAAGCATACATCGCATATGCTTAAGGTATAATAAAATTGATATGGCTAACAAAAGAAAACTTAATATCGAAAATCACACCCAAATCAGATATTTCATCGATAGATTTTAAAATGTGGCTATCAATAGAATATGAGGTGTTAATGGGATTTTGAGTTTTCGAAAACGAGATATGAAAACACTTTTTTATATTTAATGAAAGGCGGGTTTTAGAACACCATGCAGATATATTTGACAATTGTTGTTGTAGATCATGTGCATCAGATATATTTTCAATAGTAGAATACAGTTTTAGATCATCCGCATATAGTAGGTAGCTGGCATTTGAAAAACAGCTACCAATATCATTGATGAATAAAATTAAAAGTAAAGGGCCAAGAATGCTGCCTTGTGGAACACCAGAAGAGGCAACAAAAGGGGCAGATCTTACATTGTCAATTACAACATAGCTAACTCATCCAATTAAATAAGACCTTAACCATTTCATAAAAATGGAGTGAAAACCCATGTTTGATAGTTTTGAAACCAAGAATTTATGACATACCTTATCAAAGGCCTTAGAAAAATCAGTATAAATAGCATCCACCTGATATCCCCTGCTGAAAGCAGAAATGCAATCTTCAATGAATACTGCAAGGTTAGATACTGTTGAGCGTCCCGATACAAAACCATGTTAGTTAGGAGAAATTAACCTCTTAACTTGAAAATACATTTTGTTTTTTATTATACTCTCAAAGAGTTTCGAAATAGAAGAAAGTTTTGAAATTGGTCTATAATTAGATACATCATTTTTATTACCATTTTTAAATATTGGTGTTACTAAAGCCATTTTCCAATCAGAAATAAATAAACCTGAAGAAAGCGATTTATTGAAAATTGTCATAATAGGGTCAACCAATGACAAACATCTTTCTATATTTCCTACAGTATGACTTACCACTACGGCTGCTCAAACAGAACTCTCTAATTCCAACTGAGTGCCGCTATGTATATGCTAACGACGCCCTTTTATTCTACTTAACTGATGTAGTTCTCTCTCTATTAAAATATTCCCACTAGCTTTACTACGGTCTACGACCAATGGAACACATATTTCCTTAGGTCTTCCCCCTCTCGCTTTCCTATTCTAGTATACTACAATCTACGACCAGTGGAACACATATTTCCTTAGGTCACTAACTACTGTCTATATTGTCTACAGTATGACTTACCACGACGGCTGCTCAACCAGAACTGACTAATTCTAACAGAGTGCCACTATTTATATGCTAGCGACAGAGCTTTTCACTGTAAACTCTTTTCTCTATTCTCCAATTGGTTGACATCAACAGTTTTTGTGTGCTATGCAGCTGTATGTCAGCTCCAGCTGATCGTGTGCTTATGACTGCATGAGAGCAACATAAACTCTTTTAACTAATATTAAAAATATTATCTTAAACCTTAATCAATACAAAATTAATTTCTTTAATTAATTAATTTAATTATTATGGTGAAATACTTCAAGTGGTAATAAATACAAAAACTACTGAACTCATTCAATGTTAACAAAATATAAATGAAAGTGGTAGCGGCCTACATGTGTGGTCAAAATTATACTGATTTTGACCTTCACAACCTTAAATTATATTATTAAAAACCCCATCGAAGCGGAAATTATAATTTTCCACAATAAAGGAATATTATTTAAAACCTTTCGAGTGTCTCACTCATTTTCAAGAAGTTTGGACGCACGCCCCACCATTGGTCCTTCGAGAACCCAGGAATCGCACTATCAAAGTACATCCAAAGTATTTCCAAAGCTCCGAGCGTGTAAAGCAACTCATTCAAGAAGCTATGAGTTAAAATTCGTGAAACTAGCCACCTAAAACAAGAAGTCGTAATTTGTATATCTTTTATGAATATTATTAAAGTGTATATGAAAAAACATTTGCAATTTTTTTTTTAAATTTTTTTTCAATGAAAAAACAAAGAATTTAGTTTTAGGCCACTGTTTTAGTAAAATTAATATTGCTAAGTAACGGCTTGTTAAAATTTCTTGATTTTTGGGCCAAATACTCGTAATACACGTTAAATTACAAAAATGATTTTTTTTAAAAAAAATTTTTTTTTTAAAATTAATAAGTTTTTTATAAAAAATTTTTTTTTAAAAAAACCTTCTGGACCTCATAGAAAATTTTTAAAAAAATATAACATACTAATACAAATTTGGAAATAATACTAAAAAATAAAAATGATGTATTCTCCATAAACAAGTCTGTTATGAAATGTTTTAAATCTGCACTACCTGTCTTGTGCGAGCCATACAGAGCACTGCACAATGGAATGATTGGTACAAACTAGAGGGAATAAATTATTTTGATGACTTTTTAGTGATTTACGCACAGAAAAGTACAAAAAAGGGGGGTTTTGAATATTTGGGCAAGTGGGCGTGGCACCTCCCATTCAAATGTATCTTATTTTTCACAATATCTCAAAAACCAGGGTAGCCATGACAACAAAAACTTAGTCAGTCATCAACTGCATCATTTAAAGGAAATGTGTCAAAAGAAGGCGTGATTGGACAAGTGGGAGTGGCACCTCCCATACAAATAGATCACATTTTCAGCAATACCTAGAGAACCAGTAACGCCACAACAACAAAAACTTAGGCAATCATCAAATACGTTATTTGAAGGATATGTGCCAAATTAAGGCATGATTTGACAAGTGGGCGTGGTACCTCCCTTACAGCTGAAACACATTTTTCGCAATATCTGGAGAAAAAGTAAGCGATTGTAATTTTTTTATATTGGCACGTGTCCTTCAAATACCGTACTTTATTATTGTTCAAAGATTTGTTTTTTTAGCTATACTTGAAGAGCATGAATGTCATAAACACTTTGCATCAGTGATCCCCGCCTTCCGCAAAAATAGGAAAAATCTCTCCATATGGCAGCTCTGCTCCTGAGACAGAATGTTCGTGTTGTTGTGCAATATTATCAATAACTACAGTCAAATATTTAGGGGATTCCCTGAACGTTGAAGCTGAGAATTGCAATTACAAACGAAGAATTTTGATGGCAGTTGACATTGTTCAGTGAACCATTGCAAGCATATTTTAGTTTCATTTGGCATAAAAAATTGTTTTATAATGCCGCCACCAATTTCGTGCTGTAATCCTTTACAAAAAAAGAATCACAAGAGTGTTTATAAAAATCTTGAAAAAATTGCTAAAAAAATTAAAAGAAATTTATCAAGTTTGATTGGAAAATATGTCTGTAAGTCGTGCAGAGCGGCTTTATATAAATTAAACGGTGACGTACAACTGAGTGTACCAGATAAAGTTATGAATATAGATCCTAATGATGATGAAGAAGAAGAGGAAGAAGATACAACGAATGTGAAGCCAGACGAATGTGAGGAATATGTATGTCATCGTATGGAAAAAAATCTGAAAAGGGCGAAGACTATCGATTTGTTTGATAAAGTAATAGACTCATCAACAAAAGTACCACGATCGAATATTTCCATTCCTGAAAAGAAGGCATTGTTAGAAACATTCCAAGAGGTCTCATATAATTTAAAAGATGATAAAAATTGTCCCATGGAAGAAAATGGAAACGTATGGATCGAGGATATAAAATTAGCTCTCTCCAAACAAACTTCGAACTCGAAAAAAATACATCTCTTGACGACAATTTCAGTGGACTGGAGTATAAGAAAAACAGCGAAGATTTTATGTGTGTCGCGCTGTTCGGTATCAAGAGCTCAAAGACTTCGATACCAAAATGGCTATGGAACAAGTCCTAATCAAAAAGTTGGTAGAGTGCTATGTTGTGAAATTTTAGAAAAGGTGCATGGTTTTTATCTCTCGGATAATATTAGTCGTGTCATGCCGGGAATAAGAGACGTTAAATCAATTGTAATAAATGGAGAACGTCGGCAAGAAACAGTAATTATCAAAAACATTACATTTGTTCGATCAATTTCTTATTATTTACTTTCTATCTTTTATTGTTTTGTTCTGCATATATATTTTTTATTAATATATTATGCAGAAAAGATTATTAATGGGCAATATTGGAGAAGTCTACAAAAAGTTCTTAGACGAATTTCCTGAAACAAAAATATCCTTGTCCAAATTCACAAAATTGAGACCACCCCAGTGTATATTAGCAGGACCTAAAGGTACTCACAATGTTTGCGTATGCAAAATTCATCAAAACATTAGATTAAAACTGCAAGGCATGAAGAAAGCGTTAGAAGAGAATCAATGTAATTATAAGTATTCATATCGTGATACTATGAATGCAATAGTTTGCAATGATTCAAGTCCAGAATGTTTTTTGTCAACTTGTAACCAATGCCCTGGTATAAAAAGCTATTTGAAGAAGCTAGACCATCTTCTCCACAGACATAATGTCTCTAATTTAACATACAATCAATGGGTTACCACTGACAGGCTCGTTATTAAATTTTACTACATAAAGACAAATAATATCAAATTCTATTATTACAGATGTCAACTTCTAGTAAAAACAGAGTCACGGAAAGATTTTATCAAAAATCTTAATATTGATTTACCAGCTTTATTAAAGCATGATTTTATTTCAAAAAAACAGTCACAATTTCTGAACAAGTTAAAAGATGAACTTCAAGATGGAGAGTATGTAGTTACTTTAGATTTTTCTGAAAATTATTCCTTCCACATTCAAGATGCCATTCAGTCCCAACATTGGTCCAAAGATCAAGCTACGCTTCATGTCTTCGTTGTATATTATAGAAAACATAATGTAGTAAAACATGAAAACTTTGTTTTAATATCCGAGGGAAATTGGGGGCGATGGAACAATGTAACATGTCTGACTGTCTCAACCTGGCGAGGCCAGCATAATCTTTGTGAAATCGCCTCAAGTCGACTCAAACCTCCACGTGGTGTTTCCTGGGCAACGTCAAAACTGACAACCGTTAGTTTGGCGGCTAATCTGAGCGGCGGGCCTCCCTAGGCTTAAAATAGGTTGTGCGTCGGGTTTGAAGCCCATCCGTAAAAACCAATTTCAATGAAAACATATAAGAAAATAAGAAAAATGATCCCCAAATCTGATGACGACTACCGCAAACGAAAAACTGATAATGATTTACGGATATGCACCTGGAATGTCCGAACCCTTAATTGGGAAGGTGCCTCTATCCAACTGACTGATGTCTTGGAAAAATACAAAGCTGATATCACTGCTATCCAAGAAATGCGATGGAAGGGACAGGGTTGCATTCGGCATGCACCCTGTGATATCTACTACAGCGGCTATGAGGAGAAGCACGAGTTTGGATGCGGATTTGTAGTTGGCAAGAGACTACGGCCCCACGTCCTGCGATTCACACCTGTGAACGAACGACTTGCCATAATCCGCATCAAGGTTAAATTTTTCAATATAAGCCTAATATGTGCGCACGCTCCGACAGAAGACAAGGACGATGAGATCAAGGAAATTTTCTACGAGTGCCTTGAAATTGCTTACGAGCACTGCCCCCGCCACGACGTAAAAATCGTGCTTGGTGACTTCAACGCTAAGGTGGGCAAGGAAAATATTTTTGGTCCAACAGTCGGAAAGTTCAGCCTCCACGACAACACCTCCGATAACGGAATGAGGCTGATTGACTTCGCCGCAGCACGAAACATGGTCGTAAGTAGCACTAGATTCAAGCATCTTAATATTCATAAAGCCACCTGGATGTCCCCTGATCAAAAAACAAAAAATCAAATTGATCACGTTTTGATCGACGGAAGGCACTCTTCCAGTGTATTGGATGTACGCACGATCCGTGGTGCAAACATTGACTCGGATCACTATCTTGTTGCAGCCAAGATTCGTACACGTCTGTGCGCAGCTAAGAATACACGCAACCCTACACAGAGAAAGCTAGACGTCGACAAGCTGCAATCGAAACAGACAGCCGATGCTTTCGCCACTCGACTCTCACTCCTGCTTCAAAGCACTCCTCCAATCGATGATATATGCGCGCAGTGGACACACATTTCCAACTCCATGCGTGCGGCTGCTGAAGAGGTGATTGGCTACCAACGCCCTCGCCGAAACCAGTGGTACGACCAGGAGTGTCGCGACGCCACTGCAGAGAAAGACACCGCCTACAAAGCCACCCTGCAGTCGGTTGCAACGCGCGCTGCTAAGGAGCGATACAAAGAAAAGAGGAAGGAAGAGAGACATATTTCCAGGCGGAAAAAAAGAGAGGAAGAAAAGCGCGAGCAGAAGAAGATTGAGATGTATGGTGACGGGAATGAGGCCCGAAAATTTTTCAAAAAAATAAGACGCCTTGCCGATGGTTTTAAAACCGGGGCCTCTTCCTGCAAGGATGAAAACGGAAATCTAGTGACAGATGTCCAGAGTACACTGACGTTATGGAGGGAACACTTCTCTAAGCTTCTAAATGGCGACGCTGACAACAATCCCGCCAATAGAGATGTTATTCCGGAAACCCCAATTGTGGATGACAGCGTTGAGGTTCCGCTGCCCGACTATGATGAAGTTCTGACAGCTATAGCTCGGCTTAAAAATAACAAAGCCGCGGGAGCTGATGGCTTACCTGCCGAGCTGTTTAAGAACGGAGGCGAAGCTCTACTTAAATGCATTCACGAGCTTCTATGCAGAATATGGTCGGAAGAATGCATTCCGAACGATTGGAATATCAGTATGCTCTGCCCAATCCACAAGAAAGGCGATCCCACTATCTGTGCCAATTACCGTGGGATAAGCCTTCTTAATATCGCATATAAGGTCCTATCGAGCGTTTTATGTGAAAGATTGAAGCCCATTGTAAATGAACTGATCGGACCTTATCAGTGTGGCTTCAGACCTGGAAAGTCCACCATCGACCAGATTTTCACGCTACGGCAAATCTTGGAGAAGACTCAAGAAAAACAAGTCGACACCCACCATCTTTTTGTCGACTACAAAGCCGCCTTCGACAGCCCAATAAGGAAGCACCTGTACTCCACCATGTCTAAATTTGAAACAAAACTAATACAACTTTGCAGGATGACACTGAGCAACACCAGCAGCGCAGTTAAAATCGGGAAGGACCTCTCCCCACCATTTATTACCAAACGAGGTTTCAGACAAGGTGATTCCTTATCGTGCGACTTTTTCAACCTAATGATGGAAAAGATCATCCGAGCTGCTGATCTGAGACGTAGTGGCACAATATTCTACAAGAGTGTTATGCTGCTTGCGTATGCTGTTGACATCGATATCATTGGCCATAATACGCGCGAAGTCAGTGCAGCATTTTCCAGATTAGAAAAAGAGTCAAGTCGAATGGGTGAATGCAGATAAGACGAAATAATTAGTGTCAACAAACAAACAGTCCCAGCATCTTGGAACCCACGTTACCGTTGACAATACCTCCTTCGAGGTTGTGAAGAACTTCGTTTATCTGGGATCCAGCATTAATTCAACCAACGACATCAGCATTGAGATCAAACGAAGAATAACTCTTGCCAACAGGTGTTACTTTGGGCTCAGTAGGCAATTGAGAAGCAGAGCCCTCTCTCGACGAACTAAAATCACGCTCTATAAATCGCTCATCATGCCCGTCCTACTTTACGCATCACAAACCTGGACGCTGAGCAGTTTAGATGAAAAGACTTTAGGAGCATTCGAGAGAAAGATTCTTCGTAAGATCTACGGACCAATCTGCGTCAATGGCGAGTACCGAATACGGTGGAATGATGAACTGTATGAGCTGTATGCTGACATCGACATAGTCAAGCGCATTAAAATCGAGCGGTTTCGCTGGCTTGGTCATGTTCAGCGCATGAAAGACGATGCTCCAGTGAAGAAAACATTCGATTTGGTACCCAGCGGCGGTCAACGCAGAAGAGGACAACCGCATCTTCGTTGGAAAGACCAAGTAGAGGACAACCTGACGAGGCTTGGAATTTCCAACTGGCGCCAGCAAGCGAAAGACAGAAATGGCTGGCGCAAATTCTTAGATGAGGCCAAGACCGACATACGGTTGTAGCGCCAACTAAGTAAGTAAGTAAGTAATATCCGAATTTGTTAACCATGATGCAACGGCAGTTAATTTGTTTGGAAAAAAACTACTATCCCATTTAGAAAAAAAATTTGTTAAAGGAAAAATTAAGAAAATTTTCTATTTCTCGGACGGAGCCGGTTCTCAGTATAAAAATAAGTTTAACTTTATTAATTTAATTAATCACGAAAGAGACTTTGGAGTAAAAGCAGAATGGCATTTTTTTGCTACGGCACACGATAAAGGAGCCTGTGATGGTATAGGTGGATGTGTCGAAAGACAAGCTTACCGAGCTAGTTTGCAAAAAGATAGTAATAACTCTATTACAACACCAAGAAAACTCTTTGATTGGGCAAGTATATTTTTCAAAAATATTTCATTTAATTTCTGTTCAAATGAAGATCATGAGATTAATAAGGAGTATTTAGTGAGCCGTTATAAAACTGCCAAAACTATAAATCGAACAAGGCAATATCATGCGTATATTCCTTTAAATGTGAATGAAATTAAATGTAAAATATTTTCGGAAGATATTGAACACACTACTTTTAAGTTATAAAATAATATTAAATTAATAAAAACTGCAATAAAAATATACAAATAAATTTTTTACAATTATTTTAGTGAGAAATTTCTGTATTTAAAACGCACGACATGATAATTTGAAGCGTTAAAGTATGAATGTGTACACAGCTCTATGTATGGCACGCAAAAGACAGGTAGGGCTGATTTGAAACATTTTATACCATACTTGTTTATGGAGAATACGTCATTTCTCTTTGACTAAAACAAATCTTTGAACAATAATAAAGTACGGTCAATAATAATTGACAGAAAGTTTAACGAAGGAAGGGAACGATACCGCGTATGTATCAATATTGAATTCAAATAATGAGGATGTTATCTTGCCAAGGTACTATAAACCGAAATTTTAAAATTATAACACATTTTAAATTAATTCAGGCTCAATGTATGGAGTAAACGAGTGTAAGGTAAAAGAAAGGATTAAAAAATTAACACAGACAGTTAAATTAGATGAAAATTTGAACTTAGTGGAAAGGTCTGCAATCGAGAATTTAATAACGGCATACCATGATATTTTTCTATTAGAAGGAGATAAATTAACATATACTCCAGTGATAGAACACAGCATTCAGGTTCAAGCAAATCAGCCTCCAATAAATCAAAAACAGTTTAGATTACCTCAAACACATAGAGAAGAAATTCAAAAACAGGTAGAACAACTCTTAGAAGACAACATTATTAGACCGAGCAAATCACCGTGGAATTCGCCATTGCTGTTAGTACCAAAGAAAGCAGGAAGCGATGGTAAGAAAAAGTGGAGATAAGTCATAGATTTCAGAAAGGTAAATGACGCAACAATTAAGCAAGTTTTTCCAATACCAAGGATTGATGAAATATTAGATCAATTAGGGCACTGTAGATATTTTTCAACATTAGATTTGGCCAGTGGGTACCATCAAGTTCTCATGAGTAAAGAAGACAGAAAGAAAACAGCATTTAGTACAGCATTTGGTCATTAGGAATTCAATAGAATGCCATTTGGACTCACCGGAGCTCCAGCGACTTTCCAGCGATTGATGAATAATATATTGACAGGATTACAAGGAATAGATTGTTTCGTATATTTAGATGATGTGGTTATTTATGGCAAAAATTTACAGCAACATGGGGAAAGATTAGCACAAGTATCCCAGAGACTTAGGGAAAATTGCTTAAAATTGAATACGGAAAAGTGTCAGTTTCTGCGTAGAGAAATAGCATACCTGGAACACAAATGTTCGGAATTAGGGCGCTACCAGATCCACAGAAATTAAAATGCGTGAAGGATATTCCAATACCGAGAAATAGGAAAGAGGTTCAAGCATTTTTAGGACTAGCAAATTATTACAGGACGTTCATAGAGAATATGGCACAAATGGCATCACCCAATAATAATTTATAAAAGAAAGACAGTAAGTTCCAATGGTCAGATAAGTGTCAGGAAGCATTTGAAAAGATAAAGGAAGCGGTGACTTCATCACTCATTTTGGCATATCCCGATTTTAGCAAGCCGTTTTTACTAACTACAGATGCGAGTGGTGAAGCATTAGGAGCAGTATTGTTACAGGATGAAGTAGGAGAAGATCGACCAATTGCATTTGCAAGCAGGTCATTAAACAGCGCAGAGAAAAGGTATTCGACAATAGAAAAAGAGTTTTTGGCAACTGTTTGGGCAACAAAAAATTTTAGAGCATATTTGTTGGGAAGGCCGTTCAAGATCACCAACCACTGAGAGGAATAGCGAATCTGAAAACCAAACGTCGAGACTAGCAAGGTTTAAACACAAAATGCCAGGGTATGATTTTGAAATAATTTATAAGCCAGGAAAAAAGAATCTTAACGCCGACGCTCTGAGTAGAGTACCACATGTAAGCGAAGAAGTCGCACTAGTACAAGCTCAGGGAAGAGCAACAGAAGTTGAGCGGCCATTTACCAAGTTATATATTGATCTGATTGGTATACTACCAGAAACGTGTTTAGGGAATAAATATATCTTAAGACTCCAATATGAATTATCGAAATATTAGAAGTGTATTGCCGTACCTACTGTGGAAGCAACAACGATTGGTAACGCCATATTGAATAATTATATTCCTGAAACTATAATAACTGATAAAAAATTCCAGTTTCACATTAAAATTATTTTCGAATGTTTGTAATGATTGGGAATCTGAGATTTTCAGATGATAAGGGACCGAACACTGTCGGAAAGTTCATTGGAACACAATAGCACACATTTCATTAGGGAACAGATATCAGAATTTTTGTTACATTCGGATAGAAGGATTCCAAGTTAGGAACAAGGGTTAAAAGAAGTCACATATTTATATATTTAATAATAAACTACAGACGTCAACACAGAAGAATTATTTTCAAGAGTTATACGTGGGGAAGGCAGAGTTAGTAAGCAAAGGGGTTAATATGGTTAAGACAAGATCAAATACAAGAGAAATGGAAATAACCAAGGAGAGTGAAGAAAACACAGAGTCAGTAGCGAAAGTAGAAACATAGTGGTTGTGCGGGTAGCGAACGATCGTGGGTATAATTGGCGGAAAAATGAGAAATGCCGGTTGGTTAGAGTGGGTGGGTTGTTTTACAATAAATGTATTTATTTTATACCTTTTGGTAAAACAATTGCGGTGTTATAACATGGTTGATTGATTGTTTTGAGTGTTGATGGGTGTTTATAGTTATTTTTTGTTGATCCGTTGATAGAGGTCTTCCTTGCTGAGATTGTCGTGGTGATGTCCTTGTCTTCTGGATGGGTGGGTTGTTGCAATGATGATTTTCACTTTCTGTCTAGTAGAACGAATAAAAACATAAGCTGCTGGCGCAACGTTGCTGTTGCCAAACGACAACTGTCAGCGCTCGTGCGACTTGTAGCGAGTAGTTGAGAAGACGTGTTTAATACGCACGGTGTTTACATTTGACGTAAACATCCCGCCCCCCTTGCAGTGTCCACAAACTAAAGAGATTAGTAGGGTTCTATACAGATATTTTAAGTGAGCAAAATACAAATATTAATTTTTAATATATTCAGTGCATATCTTGTAACATACGAGTGTAATTTGCTCACTTGTTATTTCGATAGGGGTAGGGTAGAGTAGGGTAGAGTAGAGTAGAGTAGAGTTGAGTTGAGTGCAGGGTAGAACCACTATTGTTTTCATGAGTAAAATTTCCTTTTATTATGGGTGGAGTTTCTCATATCGGGTTCGGCTTGGATTATTTTACTCGAGTCCAAAAAGTGATCTTGGGTTAAGATCGTGCTTGTTGACGAGATTGGATTCCGAGTAAACAGTGGGGTGTATTTTGTAACGACCCACATTCCGGCCGAGGATGCGCTCGCCGGATCCAGGGTCCGTTGCAAAATATTTGTTCGTTTATGATAATAAACGGACACCAAACCAAAAGCAGCAGTTTCAGAATTCAATGATACTTTATTTACAGTAGTAAAATACGCTTAATTCTAGATTACAATGCTGTCTTATTAGCTAGCACCCGACTTCGCTGAAGACGAGTCCAAAGTTTGATATTGGGTGAATCTATTATCTAATATAATTATTAATATAATTATTAATAATTATTAAGTATAAACCTAGTTGACTATGCTGACTGGTTATTCCATGTATTCATTATATTTCATGTACAAAAGTTAAATACATTTCAACTACGAAATCTAATTGTTTTAATTATTATCCTAGTGTCTTCTTGCCTAGGTATTTACTCTTCATTTAAGTCTTATCCTAAACTACTTTTCCTACGGTTTTGTTGCACAAAACATGATTTTATTTCGAACCTAAACGGAGTAGCCTTCTCACGTTATACTTTACTGGATAAATAGCTTTGCCCAAAATGGCGTCGAACCTACCGTGTCTTAGTGTTATTGGACGCGAGGTTTGTCTTGATTAATACCTACTAGGTATCCTTTTGAGGCTTCTATTATCTACACCACTGGGTTCTGACATACAAATCTCTATACCGACATTCCCAGGAATGAATTTATGGTAAACGTGCCTGGTCAGAAATCGAGTATGATTAGGCCCATTCGCCCGACTCCGATCGAGGTACGCAATAACCGAAACCCGAGTATGGTTAGGCCCATTCGCCCAGTCCCGACTGAAAGGGTGGCTGTTTGAAACCGAGTATGGTTAGGCCTATTTGTCCGACTCCAAATTTGTAGAGTGTTTCACCGAACCCGAGTATGGTTAGGCCCATTCGCCCGTTTTTGATCAAGACCCCAGCCAAGTGTCTCGCCCTAGAGACGCTACTTCTGTACCTAGTCCCGAGCTGGGAGTATAGAGTTAAAAAACGATTGGGGTTAGGCCCCCTGAATCGCCCGCTTTTGACTCAATAGCTATGCAAAGAGCTCTCCAAAACTCTGGTTAACCTAACTTCTGACGTTATCGGATGGTCACAAAAGATTACTGGAGGCGCACGCTGTCCGTTGGACACACAAATCCGATGATGCCCGTGATCTTGTCAAACGACCCGCACCGTGATAACGTGAGGGAGCTCTCCGTGAATGGTATTATGCAACGAAATCTATTCTTAATTATTCGGTTTGAAATATTATGGGTTGAATTAAATGATTGAATTCCTTAAAGCTGGCGATAAGTAACCTATGCTAAAGTATATGAGAAACTAATCTAAAATCTCGTTTTCCTCGGTTTACCGCGGCACTGATTTCCTACTCAAACGTAGGTATCCTAAATAACCTACTCAATATTAATTATAACAAATCCCTATGGAAAGGTCCTACTCTGCTATTAGTCGATTGTGATCGACTCTACTTATTAAAAGAACAGAGATTTCCCTTATTTATATAAAAATTTTCTAGATCTCGACTTAAATTGTAAACTTAATATAAAATAATGTATATATATTACATAAGGTAATGATACAATAATAAAGAAGATTTGATACTATTTACGCTGGCCTTGTCCGTCCACGGTGCTGCTGAGATATCCGCTGTGACCGTTGCTGCTGCAGCCTCTGCTACGACGTTTGCTGCTACCGTCTCTGCTGCGACGTTCGATGCGACTGCAGAAAAGGAATTTGCTGTCGACGTGCTGCCTCAGTCGAGGTCGAGTTGCGGTCGGTACTCTGTTGCCGTTGACGTATGCCTCTGTTGACGTTTTCTGTCGAAGTCCGCAAATTGAAATGCCGTCGGTGCTTCTCTGCCCTTTACTGATGCTAAGTTACCGCTTAGCCACGGTGATGTGTTCTAATATTCTGTTCGCTGCTCCTGTTGTCGTCGAAGGTTGGTGCGGGCAGAGCTATGTCTGCCACCAACGAAAACTATGCACACTTATGCAGACCGGCACGTCTGACTACTTTCACGGTTGTCACCAAAACTCCTCGATTTCAGCTAAGTTTTGTCTTATATACTCCTCCTCTCCATGGTAGGTTACTGTTGATCTTGTTGATGGATTCTCTCTCTCGTTGTTTGTTCTAGAATATCGCGTGATGTTGCCGTTTGTTAGCCAGCTATATGGTTGTTAGCTCGGAGCCGTTACGTCAAAAAAACATGCAAAGAAAAGAAATAAAACACATTAACACGAGTAGACTGTCCCTGTAGGGAAAACTCAGCACTAAACCAGACCTAGGTAACCTATGTGTAATACCTAAAGGTTAAATGGGAGTAACTAAGACATTTATGGCCGTGTATCGTTGGTTGTTTAAACTAAGTTAATTTGGGTGCATTAAACTACCCACTGGTAAAATATATTTCAACTAAATATAAGAAAATATTTAATTCTTATCCTATCGTCTTACTAACTATAATTGCTTCCACAGATAGGCTAGATTATATACCTTAGTGTCTCAATCACCTGGTAGATAATCTACTTGCCTACGTTGTTTGGAAGACGCCATGCCTTCACTAATATTATTAATAAAAGCCGCAAACTCAATTTCATTCACGTAAGGTGATTTATTTTCATGAGTTGATCTTTATACCTTAAAGGTAGAATAAATGATATTATTAAATAAACAGTATTATTCACAGAGTTCATTAGCCTTTAAGTTTAAATTAAATCTATTTATGTTATCGGTCACACCCGCCACACTTAATTATGTTTGGGGTAATGGCTCCTGCTATTACGCCCGTCGAACTGATGCAATCTCTACGGGGTTGCATTTTCCTCTCTTTCGTACCGGTGCTCGACCCAGTCGTGAACTCACAGGTGTACTGAAAATGGAAATGAAAGTAAGAAGTCATGTGGGGATAAAATTACGTAGGAATTTTAGTCCTTACAATTTATCGGAAGATCGTTTCTCATGGCTTACTAGGTTGAACCTATCTCGTTTCGATTTTTTCTTCTTGGTCGGTTCATCGAAGTTCTCATCTATCGTGTGAGAACGACGGGTAGGTGAGTTATTGGCGATGACTCGTGGAGCTCGTGCCAGTGAAGAAAATTTAGGTTTGATTTCTTTGGGTGCTATGGCTAATGACTTTTTGGGTTTAAAGTCTTGGGTGGTGCCAAATGGGTTATTGAACCAGTCTTCTCTTGGATTCTCTGCTATAATAAATTGTCTTTACTGTTCATTGACATTTACATGTGAGTTTTTGTGTTTTGGGTTGGGTTCTATCTTCGTTTTATTCAAATGAGCCAAGAAGTGATTACTTCTTAAGGTGTTGTGTAACGAAACAACCTTACAGGATTTTGACTCAGGAACCGGGCCTAAAAGAATCCATCCAAATTCGGATTCTTGCGCTAGAAGGCATCCGCCTATATTGCGCTGAACACCACTGCGAATAATAAGAGGATATAAATCACAGCCAATGATCATATCTACGGGTCGAGACATATAAAATTGGGTGTCTGCCAATTGGTGGACAGACAGAGTTTCACGTATATTCGCGTCAATCGAATGTGTGGGTAAATCACATGTGAGAGTCTTCATCGCCAGGGCCTGGGCCTCAATTTTAAAGGTTGGATTGATTGAGGATCGCAATGTCAGCTCACAGCACTTTGTTGGGTTGGCAGAAACTGTTTGGTTCAGACCAGTTACCTGCGCACCTACTGTTTGGGTTGGGAGACCAATTCGTCTTCTTAGGTGCTCTGCTATAAATGTTGCCTCCGTTCCAGAGTCGAAGAGGGCTCTTGCTGTGTGTGTGGCTCCGTTGTGTTCAATACTGACCATTGCCGTTCCAAGCAGTATTCTTTTACTGCTGGCCGCAAAGTGAGAATTCACTATTGGGACCTATGCGCATCCTCACGGGAGGACGCAACAACAGCCGCTGCTGCCGCTCGCCTGACTAATGTCATTCATAAACATGATACAATCAAGTGATAATCAAGTGCATTGTCACAAAAATAGCAATATTTATGCTAAAAAAAATATTGTCAGAATTGCGAAATATATTTACGGTAGATAGAAATATGTTTGCTACAATAAAAGTCAAAAATGTCCCTTTTTTGCGTGCTGTTTTTAGGATAAGATGATTTCAAACAAAACACAATAATTGAACAGTTGACAAACGAAACGGCACATAGCCAGGCATCGATAAGACTTATTGTCAATGAAGTGAAAGTTTTTCCTGCAAACTGTTCAGACACAATAAATGCTTTCGATTTTTGGTTATGTTTTGCTTCTTTTGCCAACAATCAAAGAGTAGTTCACACAAACATTCAAAATTCTAATATGTTTATCTCTATAATAATATTCACATTTATCATGATTGACAGAACTACAATATTTTTGTTGCAACTAATAGTTGAGGCAATCATAGTATGTTGACGATTTCAGTGATGTTATGATTTCAACTATAATGTTATTTTTGGCACCATTATTATGACTTTATTAAGGCAAAAATTTGTGTTTGCAGAAATAATACAATAATTTTAGCAAAAAAATTATTATTGCAGTAATCATGTCTCAACCATGTCTTTTCTCTGCGTGCGAGACAGAATGTTTATTGTATTCAATTAATAATTATTATAAAATAAACCTCAGAGAGTAATAACTGCAAAGTAAAGCTTCTCTAGAACACGAGCTGTTCGGAGTCGGCATTACTTGTTGATCTAGTTCTTGATCCTTTGTGTTCAAACATTCAATAACACGCAGAACACAATCAAAAGAGGATCGATCAAAGTCCTTGCAAGGGCTTGAATTGCACTTTATATCCGTAATTTAATTTCCGCTGATCGATGTCAGCTCCAAAGATTACAATCATTAGTTGGCCAAAAGAAACTTTGATGTGTAGTAATATGAAAGTGCTGTTATTATGAGCACAATTATGAGTAGTCAGTACCTACATTTTTGCATTAGTTCACAACGTGGAACTTCTACGTTCAGCTGGAGCCGTTTGTTGAAGGGAATATGAAGCTTGCCAGTTTCAGTTTGGTAGTCATTCGATTTTCAAGAAGTAGTAGCGCATAGAGAGTAAATTAAGGTATTCCAAAATAAGGCACCATTTCTGATGAATCTTTTCAATTTCAGTTACTAAATTTTTGTGTAAGCCTTTTTATGTTTAACAGCTCTACTGACTGAATTTGCATCATTGAAGGAATTTCAACAGAGCAGGTGCAAATACTCGTCCAGCCTGCAAGCCACAAACCTCTACTTAAGTCAAAAATGGAACTTTTTTGTTCGATTTAGTAAATATTAGTTTGACGAAGAGAAACGTAAAATGACACAATACATTTTAGACCACTTTTTAAAAAAAATCAACTTATTCTTTTATAAATAAAAAAACGGTTAAAAATAGTTTTCTAAAAAAAGAGCTATGTCAAATTGCAAAGAGCAAATGTTCCAAAAAAATGCGTTAAAGTTTGCGCTTAAAGTAGGTTTCTAGATCCTCAAGCGGAAAAAATTTAAATTTTTAACTATTTATTTTCAAGCTATTTTATTATATATCACAGCTGGGTTTATTTTAACATAATTTAGTTAAAAGTCAACATAAAGAAACTATTTTTGTAATATTGGTTTTGTGTTTATATGCTAGAAGGCACCAAAGTCGATTTCTTAAAAAAAAAATAGAATCTATGGCTTACATGTTAATAAACGAAATAAAATAAAACTAATTAAAAATTGGTCTTGCCGATTAACTCAGATTAACCGTCGACCATATTTTGAAGGACTCGAATTTATCCACTTCTGTTATCAAAATACAAAGACAAAATTCTAAAAACCATTTTTTTCGATTGTCAAAGAACTATATAATGTTTTATATCGAATCGAGAGGGACGCCGACGGAATGCCGACTAGCGTCCGATCCCACGCAGTAGATCAACCAGTTGACCGCATCCGGAAAATACACGGTCTCACGCAGCACGATGCAGTATACCTACCCCCCAAGCTACCTTCTGTCACCACCCGGAGCGGAGAGGAAGTGTGAGGACGTAAGTCGGACGTAAGATGGAATATTTAAGAGTTGAAATATTAAATTATTTTCTTTTGAGTTATATGTAATACTCGATAATTTTTTTATGTTTAGGAAGAGGAAACCCATAATTATTAAGAACCTTAAAAACAGAAACCATACATAGGTCCACAGAACCACCGCTAGTATATTATTGAGGATAGTTTAGCCTAGGGAGAGGTAACTAACTGTAAGCGAATAAATGTGCTCACGCGACACTAGCGTGCTAATTGAGTACGAATTGCTTAGTTGACAGTCCGCGTGTAAACTATTGCTAGGCGAGAAGATTCTCATCGGCTACCAACACTACACTAAGTTGAGCACCAACGCCATAATGTATAGCGAAACCTACCTACACCAAACCCATCACACTCATGCGGTGAATGAAAACCTAGCTGGCTACATGTTCGACCAGCGCAAAAAAAGTGATTCTTGCTGCGGCCGCCACTTAGGTAAGTCATCTACTCGTTTTTAACTCTTGCCTCGTTGTACTGAGACGGTTGTCTAGTACGTCAGAAATTTTCTAAGTCTTTTCTCTATTGCGCCGTTGCCTAGTATGTTTAGAATTTTTTTCTAAGTCTTTTTTAACAAAATTTTTCTAAGTCTTTTGGTCACGAGAAATTTCTAAGTCTTTTCGCTATGGCCGTTGCCTAGTACGTCAAGAATATTTCTAAGTCTTTTTTTTTAAGAAAATTTTTCTAAGTCTTTTTGTCAAGGAAAATTTCTAAGTCTTTTCGCTATGGCCGTTGCCTAGTACGTCAAGAATATTTCTTAGTCTTTTTTCTTTTTTAAGAAAATTTTTCTAAGACTTTTGGTCACGAAAAATTTCTAAGTCTTTTCGCTATGGCCGTTGCCTAGTACATCAAGAAATTTTCTAAGTCTTTTTTTAAGAAAATTTTTCTAAGTCTTTTAGTCACGAAAAATTTCTAAGTCTTTTCGCTATGGCCGCTGCCTAGTACGTCGAGGATATTTGTAAGTCTTTTTTTTTTTAAATTTTTCTAAGTCTTTTAGTCAAGAAAAATTTATAAGTCGTTTCGCTATGGCTGTTCCCTAGTGTGTCGAGAATTTTCTGTTCCCCTTCGAACCTTTCGGGTACCGTTACGTCGCGTGGTCGGCACGCTAGAACATAGGTTGCACTCGTCAAATCATGCCACTCGACCGGCACAACGGGACTTTAGGAAATAAGCGCTGCACCGCCTGGCACGTGTCTAGTTGTTTTTTTGTTTGAGGAAGAAGAACAAGACAAACAAACCCGTCGACGCGTTCCCGCAACACAGTTATCCACCCACTGAGGAATGAGTTTCCGAGATGTCTTTAGGTTATTTTTATATCTCGGCAGCGCCGCGCTCGGTAACTTGCTACATTAAACAAACCCTTCGACGCGTTCCCGCAACACAGTTGTCCACCCACTGATGAATGCGTTCCGAGACGTCTTTAGGTTATTTTTTTCATATCTCGGCTGTGCCGCGCTCGCTAACTTGCTACATTTTGTTTTAGATTATTTCAGTTCCCGATAGTTTTTAGCCTTGTGCTGTAAGATGTCTTTAGGTGAATATTTTTTAACTCTCGCAGCCATAGTTTTAAGATCAATTCGATTTGCTAAGCATCAATGATTTAGAGTCTAAGATTATTTTGACATCCACAATAAACCATAAAGTAATCACATAGTAATTTTAAGACATATAACAAAAATTTCACTAATAGTAATAAAACGAAGCATTGTATGTTTGAATGAAAAATTAATCGTGAGTTTTTTGTTTTGATTTCTACAGCGGGGCTTTGTCTTGTGAGACACGAACCCTGGACACCGGCGAGTGATACCTCGGCCGGAAAGGTTCGTCACAGGCTGAAGTAACTTGAAGCTGTCGTCCTGCTTGCAAACATGTTAATTGCTCTTATGGCAGTCGCTGGTAGCTGGTACGACCGATTTGGGCCCATGGTACGCGGGCACATAGACTCTTCTTCTCAACTTGGCCAGCTTTAGGTGGTATAGGCAGTTGTGCAGTTGTTTCGGCGGGTGCTGCAGCACCCGTTGGCAGTTTGTAAGGTGGATGCTGCCACCTGAGTTTTTTTTTTGATTCGCCCGGAGGTATGAATCTTCCAAAAATACGTATACCCGACCTATACGCATGCACGATTTAAACTCAAGATCCTGCCCGGATCAGCCGGGACAGACAAAATGCACCTTCGTACTAAACATACCCCCTCTTGGCAATTAGGATTTTCCACTAAGCACATTAATTAGCTTTTCAGCGGAATTTAGAAATTTAATATATAACAAACGCGTATTTAAGTATTTTTAATTCTATAAAAATAAGCAACATCGATTTAAATTATAGTGATTATCAAATTAAGGTACCCGAAAAACAATCCTGATTCCAAAAACAATCCAAAACACTGAACTCATTTTAACTGGTTTGCGGCCATTGTCCAACCCAAGGACCTACGTGGAAATGAGATAAATATCATATCCGCCAAATCAAAATCCCAATTAGTTGGATATGCATTTGGGCCAACGCAGGCATAAACTTGTGTGGAAAAGAGATATACTCTGGCACACCAATCCAGGTGATAGTGTGAGTTCAGTCTTATTTCAAATCAGGAAACTACTTGAGCACGTAAATCACAATTCGATATAAAATTAAAATATTGAATAATTAAAAAGTAAGTTTTAAAATCGATTCATATTTGATGGTGCTTACTTTATAAGACATAATATCGAGACAAAGAGGAGAAACAGAACAATCTTAATTACCGATATTACTTTGATATAAAATGCGTTAGGTATAATAGGATGAAGTTAAATTGATTTAATTATATTAATGTGATATAATTTTCCGTTTTAAGACGTCTACCGAATCAGAAAAATTAATCATGTTGAAGTTATCATTGAAATCACTGCACATACATCGTAAAGGTTCATGAAGAGCGTAACCAACAACAATGGCAGAGGAGAGCTATTGCTTGAATTTGTGTACCTCTCAACAAATCTTTTGGTAGCAAATAGAGGAACACAACCGACTTTCGTTGATGCGAGGAGAGCGGAAGTCATTGATGTTACTCTCATTTACAGAAAGATTCTGAACAGAACATAAAATTGGAGGGTCGTGGATAGGCTTACCATGTCGGACCACGGATCCATACAGTTTGAATTCAAGTACGGAATCTGACGCCAGCGGAATAGCAGGAAGGTCAGGATTCCCAAGAATACAGATCCTGTGAAATATAAGGCGAAGTTGAGGGAAACACTGACCCAAAAGCGATAAAAGTACCAGGGAAATACGGCGGAAGTAGAAAGCCATGTCAAATATCTTAGCTCGGCCATGGTCGAAGCTTACGAGGTGGCATGTCCTATACTTTCAGTAGTCGAGGGTGATCCGACGCCATGGTGGTGCATGGAACTTGAATCTCTGAAGAAGAAGGTTAGGAAGGTTTTCAATCTGCACATGAGAGAGGGAACCCCAGAAACAGACTTCTGCTCTGGGATGGAACTATATCAGAAGCATGTAGGCTTCAGAAAATGGTTTCAAAAGATCCATTCTCCACAGTAAGACTGATCCGAAAAATGGATGGAACCATGACAGAAAACCTAGAGGAGTCGATGGAAGTTCTGATGGACGTGCATTTTCCTGGAATTTTTAAGTCTGATGACCCGTGGACACCCTTGAAGAAGGGTTGACAGACTGAAGGGTTGACAGACTGGAAGTCGAAAGGATGATCACTATGGACGGGGTGAGGAGTGCTATATGCTCAGTTACTCCGTACAAAACATCAGGGATGGACGGTATATTTCCGGCAATGGGGGGAAGATTTCATTGCATTTAGGCTGTGAGGTATATTCGTTACTTGCCTAGCGACTGGGTACGTTCCGAGAATCTGGAGAGAGGCGAAAGTTGTATGTCTTCCCCTCTCGCTTGACTAAGACAACTCTTACTCTCTCAAAATAGTCTCGCTCACTCTAATACAATATATTACCAGAGGAACACATATTTAATTAGGTCTTCCCCTCTCGCTTGGATAAGACCACTCTTACTTTCTCAAATTAGCCGCGCTTGCTCTAATACAATATATGACCAGTGGAACACATATTTCCTTAGGTCTTCCCCCTCTCGCTTGACTAAGACCACTCTTACTCTCTCAAAATAGTCAACATCGCTCTACTACAAGCGTTGACCAGTGGAACACATATTTCTTTAGGTCTTCCCCCTTTGCACTTTCCTATTCTAGTTGACTACAATCTACGACCAGTGGCACACATATTTCCTTAGGTCACTAACTACTGTCTATATTTCCTACAAAATGACTTACCACGACGGCTGCTCAAACAGAACTGACTAATTCTAACTGAGTGCCGCTATTTTTATGCTAACGACCCCCCTTTACTCTTCTAAACTGAAGCCGTTCTCTCTTTATTAAAATATTCTTACTAACTCTACTACGGTCTACGACCAATGGAACACATATTTCCTAAGGTCCTCCCCATTGTTACTTTCCTGTTCTAGTATACTACAATTTACGACCAGTGGAACACATATTTTCTTAGGTCCTCCCCCTTTTTACTTTCCTATTCTAGTATACTACAATCTACGACCAGTGGAACACATATTTCCTTAGGTCACTAACTACTGTCTATATTTCCTACAGTATGACTTACCACTACGGCTGCTCAAACAGAACTCTCTAATTCCAACTGAGTGCCGCTATGTATATGCTAACGACGCCCTTTTATTCTACTTAACTGAGGAAGTTCTCTCTCTATTAAAATATTCCCACTAGCTTTACTACGGTCTACGACCAATGGAACACATATTTCCTTAGGTCTTCCCCTCTCTCTTGACTAAGATAAGTCTTACTTTCTCTTAACAGTCGCGCTCGCTCTACTACAACATATGACCAGTGGAACACATCTTTCCTTAAGTCTTCTCCCTCTCGCTTGACTAGACAACTCTTACTCTCTCAAAATAGTCTCGCTCACTCTAATACAATATATTACCAGAGGAACACATATTTCCTTAGGTCTTCCCCTCTCGCTTGGATAAGACTACTCTTACTTTCTCAAAAAACCAATAAAATTGGTTGAGTTCGTGATTTCATAGGGCGTAGACGTGCGTCCGTCCTTCCCCGACAATAATTTTAATGTTTCGTGTGTGATATTTGTTTTAATCTCCGTCAAGTGATCAAAATGTTTTTTGTCTCAACTAAACTAAACTAAACTAAACTCAACTAACTAAATAAAATTACCAAAGTTAATAATAGTTTAAAAAAAAAAACATTATCTAAATTGCAATAAAAACTGACGCATTTTCAAAAGAAAGAATATAACAAAAGCAAACACAAAAATTAATAAACTGAAGCAATACAAACAACAACACCGTGACTAGCAACCACATCAACAGCAACTCACCAGCAAATTCTGTTTTGCGGAGAGCCGCCAGCTGCAGCATCAACATCGCTGGACAGCGTTTGTGTTTTTTTACTGACCACGCGAGGGGCTTTTCTATGCTCCTCGCTGTGTAAGTTATTATTGTTGTTTTTTCGGTCCATTTTCTTCACTATTCGCTCCCATTAGTTACGTTTGTAGGTAGGGTTGCACAGTGGGCTAAATTGTGCTGAAGTAAAGGCATAACACTTGCTTCAGTACTTTTGTATTGCTCATGTTGTGCAATTCTCTTGCAGCCGTAACTAATTATCTTATATGCCCTTATTTGTTTGATATTTGCATGGTGCGGAAATGTCGGGTAATTTTCGCATAGATTTTTGCAATGTTCGTGGACTGAGGGCGAATTTTTTCTCGGTATATGTTCATTGTACTCTACATAGGCCTCAAATAATGGCACTGGGCGAGACCCAGGTGGTCGAGGATGCAGATCCACTGGATTTTCATATACCTGGGTACCGCTTACTGCCATTGTTTTCCTTGCATAGAGGCATCGCCCTTTTTATAAGAACGGATTTAGTATACCAGTGTGAGAGGAGTCTGAACGTGACCGATCCAGAGCTTAGCTCAATGTGGGTTAGGTTCAGGCTTCGCTCTCACTTGCTGCATTTTTGTTTTATTTATAGAAGCCCGAATTTAGGGAGAGAGCCCACTTTTAACAAACTGGACTCTCTCTCTGATTCGATTACGCATATTTTGGGGTTGTTTCCTGACAGTGAGATTGTTGTAGCAGGCGATTTCAATGTCCACAACCCGGCCTGGTTACGTCACTCGGGCCCATTGACACCTGTTGGGCAATATGTTGAGCTATTTGCTGAATCGAACCAATTGATTCAACTAGTGAAGGAACCCACTTTTTTTTCCTCAAAGTGATATGCATAGCCATAATACCCTTGACCTTTTTCTGACTTCACATCATGAAAAATATGATGTGAGTGTCAACACACCTCTTGGTAACTCGGACCATTGTACCATCTCCGCTGTTTTTCCATATTCTAACCCCTGCACCTCTACGCCCAAAGCCCCGAAGAGGACTGCATGGTTTTATGGAAAGGCAAATTGGACTGCGTTAAATAATTTTTCATCGCAACTTAAATTGGAAATTATGTTTCTCTGATAGAAATGCGAATGCCGCGGCTGTCATGGTACAAGAAATTATTTTATTGGGTATGCGGTCTTTCATTCCCAATAAGATGCGAAGCATTAAACCAAAAGACCACTCATGATTTAATGAGACTTGCAGGATTGCAGTCAGGTCCAAAGAGGAAGCCTTTCAGAATTGGCGTTCTAACAAGAATACTGATACTAAAAGACTTCGCATCAAGGCAAGGAATCGCTGTAATGCAATTTTAAAACGCGAAAAGTTTCTGCACGAAGCTCGCATTCGAGAACAGGTTCTTCTCTGACCCCAAAGGGAGCAAAAATTTTTGGTCATTTGTTAAAAGAGTTAAGAACCAGACATCGTCATCGATTCCAGCTCTTTTAAAAGATGACCAAATCTTTACTGACTCGGCTGATAAAGCGAACCTATTGGCTAGATTGTTTGCACAAAATTGCACTCTCTCGGATAGCAATCAGCCACTGCCCTTTGTTGAGAATAGATCTTCTGCAATGCAGGAGATATACTTTCAAATGAGAGTAGTTAAAAGGGTCCTTTCAAATCTCAACGTAAACAAAGCCTCTGGTCTTGATGGCATACCGCCAATTGTGCTTAAAATGTGTGCTTCTTCGCTGGCACGGCCTTTGCGCAACCTTTTCAACATCTCCTACAGAACAGGAATATTTCCATCTTGTTGGTAGGTGGCAAATGTCCAGCCGGTACCTAAAAAGGGTGATGCCACGAACCCTGCAAACTACCGATCCATTGCAATATGCTCTACGCTTTCCAAAGTTATGGAGAGCGTAATAAACTTCAACGTTGTGAACTATCTGGAGCACAACCAACTGCTCAGTGACCGTCAATATGGTTTCCGTAGGGCTCGCTCTACTGGTGATCTTATGGCGTTCTTAACCGAAGAATGGAATAAATGCGTTCACTTTTTCGGCGAGAGCAGGGTTGTTGCTCTGGATATTTCAAAAGCATTCGACCGAGTGTGGCATAAAGCGCTCGTGTCAAAACTTGCTGCATATGGTTTTGGGGTGATTTTGCTCGATGTATCACGTGTTTTCTCAAGGACAGAACGATTCGAGTCGAAGTTGATGGTATTTCGTCCGAGAAGCACGCCATCAACGCAGGAGTACCGCAGGGTTCAGTTCAATCACCCACCTTGTTTCTGGTTTTTATCAATGACCTTCTGTCGTTGACGCATAACCCAATACATTCGTTTGCGGACGACAGCAGCATTTGTCATTCATATTCATTCAAAAAACGCCCAAGCTCTATGGAGATTGAGAGAAAAAGGCAAACTATGAATGACACACTCCTTAATGATCTACAAAAAATCTCCGAGTGGGGTCTTGCTAATAGAGTAGAGTTCAATGCAAGCAAGACCCAGTGTTGTCTGTTAACCCACAAGCGAGTGAATTGACCTTTAGCTCCTCTCAGTATGAATGGTGTGGATCTTGTGGAATCAGCCACTCTTGACGTTCTGGGCATATCGATCCAATCTGATCTTCTTTGGAATGATCATATTTTCGATGTGTCGAAAGAAGCGGGCAAGTGCCTAGGTTTTCTAAAACGGTGCAAAAAATATTTCACTTCAGCTGATTTTCGCATGATCTACACCTCATATATTAGGCCGAAAATGGAGTACAATTCGCACATTTGGGCAGGGGCTTCAAGATCTTATTTGGAGCTTCTGGACCGAATTCAACGTCGTGCGATATATTTGATAGGAGATGAAAGTATTTCATCCTCTGTCAACTCTCTTGAGCATCGACGTAATGTAGGTTGCCTAAGCCTTCTGTATAGGTATTACCATGGGAAGTGTTCAAGGGAGATACATGGCCTGACGCCACCAGCTCGTGTGTTTCCCAGGTCCACTCGGGCAGCTGTCCAAGCCCACCCCTTTACCATTGCATCGATGCCTAATAGAACCTCGCATTTCCGCGATAATTCGCTCTTTAGTCACTCGGTTAAGTTGTGGAACAGTCTCCCTGCGAGCGTGTTTCCTGGCAGTTTTGAGCTGTGCAGATTCAAAACACATCTTCACCGACATTACTCCATCTATCCACCCTCCAACTAACTATCACCCATTTTCCGAATCAACACAATGCTTACGCATTTATAGGGGGCATCCCCTGAGCCTTGGTTCAGTCTAAAAAAAAAATAGTCGCGGTCGCTCTACTACAATATATGACCAGTGGAACACATATTTCCTTAGGTCTTCCCCTCTCGCTTGACTAAGACAAATCTTACTCTCTCAAAATAGTCTCGCTCACTCTAATACAATATATTACCAGAGGAACACATATTTAATTAGGTCTTCCCCTCTCGCTTGGATAAGACCACTCTTACTTTCTCAAAATAGCCGCGCTTGCTCTATTACAATATATGACCAGTGGAACACATATTTCCTTAGGTCTTCCCCCTCTCGCTTGACTAAAATAACTCTTACTCTCTCAAAATAGTCTCGCTCACTCTATTACAATATATGACCAGTGGAACACATATTTCCTTAGGTCTTCCCTCTTTGCTTCCTATTCTAGTTGACTAAAATCTACGACCAGTGGAACACATATTTCCTTAGGTCATTAACTACTGTCTATACTTCCTACAGTATGACTTACCACGACTGCTGCTCAAACAGAACTCTCTAATTCCAACTGAGTGCCGCTATGTATATGCTAACGATCCCCCTTTATTCTTCTTAACTGAGGCCGTTCTCTCTCTATTAAATATTCTTACTAGCTTTACTACGGTCTACGACCAATGGAACACATATTTCCTTAGGTCTTCCCCCTCTCGCTTTCCTATTCTAGTATACTACAATCTACGACCAGTGGCACATATTTCTTTAGATCACTAACTACTGTCTATATTGTCTACTTACCACTACGGCTGCTCAACCAAAACTGACTAATTCTAACAGAGTGCCGCTATTTATATGCTAGCGACAGAGCTTTTCACTGTAAGCTCTCTTCTCTATTCTCCCATCGGTTGACATCAACAGCTTTTGTGTGCTATGCAGCTGTGTGTCAGCTCCAGGTGATCGTGTGCTTATGACTGCATGAGATCAACATAAACTCTTTTAACTTAAATCAAAAATATTATCTTAAACCTTAATCAATACAAAATTAATTTCTTTAATTAATTAATTTAATTATTATGGTGAAATACTTCAAGTGGCAATAAATACAAAACTAATGAATTCATTCAATGTTATCAAAATATAAATGAAAGTGGTAGTGTCCCACATGTGCGGTCAAAATTATACTGATTTTGTCGTTCACATATCCCACCTACTTTGGGGGATGAAGGATTTGGGTTACTGTGACTCGTCCGGAACGGGCAATCCTTACTTGGAATATTACTCCTTGGATAACGACTCTGAAGAACATCTGGAGTGTCTTCTGGTGACGCGTAATTTCAATTTTCGCGTGTAGCTGCGCCACGAATTCATCGTTGTAATTGTTCCAATCGAACCCTTCGGCTTCGTTTTGGTGTGGTTTAGGCCTTGGTTGAAGACAGTGATGCTATGGTTTGGCTTTCTTCTACGGTCGCTTCACAAACATTTTTGTCTTATTATTATTGAATACTACTAATGGCCAGCTTGGTCATCAGTTTCGTCTGGACATTTCGAACGATAGTAGGACTTTATCTCGCTGAGATGCGCTGTTCCTATACCAGTCTCGCCTTAACGTTTTATGCGTACTATTACCAGTGAAATGAATCTCAATACTTTGTACGGACCCCCGTACTTGGGTCCTAGCTTGGCGGCAAAGCTGTCTATTGCTTTTGATAGGGAATGCTGTTTGGCGAGAACTTCTTCTCCGATGCTCGGCTTCCATTCCATTCCGTCGACGAAGATTGTTATGTCTCGCTTGGTCCGTAGCTGCTCTCGAAAGGTTCTGCCGAACGATAGTAAATATTCCCTTCAGTTGGGTAGCTCTTTCGTTTGGCTCTAAATGCTCTGTACCAGTGCCTGGTGTAACTTTATCATATAGCGAACATGGTAGTCAAGGCTCCCTTCCTGGTATTAAGAACGCGGGGCTGTATCCAGTTGTCTCCGAAGAGCTGGTATTTATAGCAAGTGAGAACTCTGGCAGGCTTTCATCCCATATCCTCTGTTGATTTTCTGCTATCTGCGCGATCATCGTTTTCACCGTCCTATTTGCTCGCTCTGTTGGGTTCTCTTGTGGTGTGTACGGTGCGGTGAACTGCTGCTGCACTCCTAGTTCCTCTATAT
Source organism: Dichetophora obliterata (assembly GCA_963920525.1). NCBI lineage: Eukaryota > Metazoa > Arthropoda > Insecta > Diptera > Sciomyzidae > Dichetophora > Dichetophora obliterata. The sequence continues at coordinate 109,553,877 of OY986436.1, read as the reverse complement.
AGCGTTTAAATATCCTACTTGTGAACTGCGTACCATTATCCGTGATGATAACTTTGGGTACTCCGTACCTTCCCATTATTCGCTCACGGAACGCCTTGATCAAGCTATCTGCTGTCGCTTTGTGGAGTGGAATCAGTTCCTTCCATTTTGAAAACTTGTCGAAAAATACTAACAACATCGTGTTGCCATGCTTCGAACGTGGCAAAGGCCCTACAAAATCGCCACACACAGTTGTCCATGGTTCCTCAGGTATCTTCGTTAACATTTCTCCCGCTGGGGCCTGTTGACTACTTTTATAACGCTGGCACGAATCACAACTCCGCACGTAGCGACTTATGTCTCGAAACATACCCGGCCAGTAGTACCGGTTCGCCACTCTTGCGATCGTAAAATTGAACGTTAAATTGCACTGTTGTAGTTCAAGCGCCCATCTTGCTATCCGATCTGATGGACTCTCAATCGAATTTAACCACTTTAGGGACAGGTGGTCGGTGATAACTACGAACTGGTATCCTTCCAGATATGGTCGCATCTTTCGGATACCCCACATGATGGCCAAGCACTCCTTTTCGGTGGGCAAGTAATTCTTCTCCGCCTTGTTTAGATGCCGGCTTTCATACGCTATAACCCGCTCCGATCCCGCTAGCGGGTTCCAAGTCTCTAATAGCGGCGACCTTATCGGGTTCTGTATGGATACCTGTATGGATATCTGTATAGTCTCTGTTTTGAAAAACTCAAATTTTTCCACATTTATCCTTAACTTTGCTTCTCTTAGCCGTCGAAATACTTCTTGCAGGTGTTCGTCGAATGTTGCTCCAGTGACCACTATGTCGTCCAGGTAAGCAAAAGCAAAAGGTTCCAACTCGGGACCAATTACTCTGTTCAGGGCTCTCTGAAACGTTGCTGACGCAGAGTGTAAACCAAATGGCATGATGCACCATTGGTATAGACCACGGCCTGGTACGGTAAATGCGGTAAACTTCTTGCTCTCAGCTGCCATTGGGATCTACCAATAGCCATCCTTTAAATCCAAACTACTTACGTATTTAGCATTCCTAAGACGATCAAGAAAATGCGTAATACGCGGAAGAGGGTATGCGTCAGGTATGGACTGCTATTGAGCTGTCGATAATCGAAGCATAGTCGCCATGCTCCGGTCTTTTTCCGTAAGATGATAATTGGTGCTCTATACGGGCTATGCGATGGTTCGATGCATCCTTTTGATAACAGCTTGTTAACCTCCTCATCGATAATACTCTGCATCGCCGGGTTGCGGGGAATATACCTCTGCTTAATGGGTCGATCGTCGGTCATGACGATCTTGTGCTCTGCGACATCGGTTACGCCGTGTATTCCCTCGAACTGTTCGAGCTTATGTTCTAGAAACTCTTTGGCTTTTTTTGCTTCAATGACCTCTTCTTCCGACGACGCCTCTTTGATCTCTTTCTTGTTTACTCGCTCAGTGTTGTAGTGGTCGCTGCCACGTGTTGGGTTATGACGACGCTGTCTTTGTCGCGTGGTTAGTGTTGACCTAGACGTCGCTTCTCTTTGTGATTGTGAATCACCTACGGCTGCCACACAATTCATGACTTGGTTCCTGTTGTTTGTATATGGTATTTGTCTGCGGCGACGGTAGCGCCGCTTCTTTGTAGTTGTTTTTGCAGATGCTGCTGCGACGTCATTGCACCTTTCACTAATGTCACTTGTCACTACCATGTTTACCGGAACCAGTCTATTTTTAAATTCTACCTCTTTGCTTTCTCCTGATCCAAGCTGGATTGTCTCCCCGCCACAACTGAATCGGACTCCAGTTTGAATGCAAATATCTAATCCAAGCAGAACGTCTTCAGTGGCGTCGGGCATAACAAGAAATTCAAAATTACGGTTGCTGTTTCCTAGGCGTATATTAGTTTCATTGGCATGCGTAAGTACTCTCACAGACCCGTCGGCTAGGGTGACGTTAGCGTCCACTTTTATCAGGCAACAATGTTGTCCTAATTTTAGCGTTAATTCTTTACTTACGAAACTTCTTGTGGCTCCTGTATCGATGGTGGCAGAGGTTGTTATGTTTCCAACGATGACAGTAGCAAAGAGGTGGTGATCGTTAAAGTGTAAATGTCTCCTGTCCAGGTCCTCCCACAAGTCGCGCTCGCTCTACTACAACATATGACCAGTGGAACACATATTTCCTTAGGTCTTCCTCTCTCGCTTGACTAAGACAACTCTTACTCTCTCAAAATAGTCTCGCTCACTCTAATACAATATATGACCAGTGGAACACATATTTCCTTAGGTCTTCCCCTCTCGCTTGGATAAGACTACTCTTACTTTCTCAAAATAGTCGCGCTCGCTCTAATACAATATATGACCAGTAGAACACATATTTCCTTAGGTCTTCCCCCTCTCGCTTGACTAAGACCACTTTTACTTTCTCAAAATAGTCGACCTCGCTCTACTACAAGCTATGACCAATGGAACACATATTTCCTTAGGTCTTCCCCCTCTCGCTTGACTAGACAACTCTTACTCTCTCAAGATAGTCTACATCGCTCTACTGCAAGCTATGACCAGTGGAACACATATTTCCCTTAGTCTTCTCCCTCTTACTTGACTAAAATAACTCTTACTCTCTCTAGTCTCGCTCATTCTATTACAATATATGACCAGTGGAACACATATTTCCTTAGGTCTTCCCCTCTCGCTTGACTAAGACAACTCTTACTTTCTCAAAATAGTCGTGGTCGCTCTACTACAATATATGATCAGTGGAACACATATTTCCTTATGTCTTCCCCTCTCGCTTGACTAAGACAACTCTTACTCTCTCAAAATAGTCGACCTCGCTCTACTACAAGCTTTGACCAGTGGAACACATATTTCTTTAGGTCTTCCCCCTTTGCACTTTCCTATTCTAGTATACTACAATCTACGTCCAGTGGAACACATATTTCCTTAGGTCACTAACTACTTATTTATTTATTTATTTATTTATTCATCAATGGAACAGGTTCCTTACTGACTACAAAATATTTGGCTAAGCGACTTAAAATATATAAACTACAAAATTTTTGGGAAAACCACTTTTATAAAATTAAGATTAACAATTTTTGATAATAATTTAAGATAAGAAAATAATATTCTATGTATAATATATTATAGTACAGTATATTCATCTATAGAAACTATCTATTAGGACTCTTAACGCCTGCTTCGTCATGGCAAAATCAATAGCAATATTGTTAGAGAGCATATTATATTCTATGAGAGTCCTATTCAAAGGAGCATTAATCGCATAGTTTGTTCTGAGCATTTTAATAAAAAAAAGATCATAATTTCTGAGACTTCTTGTTGGAATACTAAAAGTTATCATTTCCAATAATCGAAGGCAGTCAACTGTCCCTTTAATTACATCTGATATAAATAATAGTGATATTATACTTCTTCTACTTTGTAGCGATTTCAAACCAATATATAAGCACCGAGCACTATATGAGGGGGCTGGATCAAAATTTAAGGACTTAAGAGCGTATCGAGTAAATGATTTTTGAATACGTTCAATACGATTAATATGAGAGCTATAGTAAGGGCTCCAAATAAACGATGCATATTCAAGCTTAGATCTCACAAAAGCAGAAAAGAGTGCTTTATGCGTATATGGATCAATAAAAGCTGAACTATTGCGACGGACAAAAGCATACATCGCATATGCTTAAGGTATAATAAAATTGATATGGCTAACAAAAGAAAACTTAATATCGAAAATCACACCCAAATCAGATATTTCATCGATAGATTTTAAAATGTGGCTATCAATAGAATATGAGGTGTTAATGGGATTTTGAGTTTTCGAAAACGAGATATGAAAACACTTTTTTATATTTAATGAAAGGCGGGTTTTAGAACACCATGCAGATATATTTGACAATTGTTGTTGTAGATCATGTGCATCAGATATATTTTCAATAGTAGAATACAGTTTTAGATCATCCGCATATAGTAGGTAGCTGGCATTTGAAAAACAGCTACCAATATCATTGATGAATAAAATTAAAAGTAAAGGGCCAAGAATGCTGCCTTGTGGAACACCAGAAGAGGCAACAAAAGGGGCAGATCTTACATTGTCAATTACAACATAGCTAACTCATCCAATTAAATAAGACCTTAACCATTTCATAAAAATGGAGTGAAAACCCATGTTTGATAGTTTTGAAACCAAGAATTTATGACATACCTTATCAAAGGCCTTAGAAAAATCAGTATAAATAGCATCCACCTGATATCCCCTGCTGAAAGCAGAAATGCAATCTTCAATGAATACTGCAAGGTTAGATACTGTTGAGCGTCCCGATACAAAACCATGTTAGTTAGGAGAAATTAACCTCTTAACTTGAAAATACATTTTGTTTTTTATTATACTCTCAAAGAGTTTCGAAATAGAAGAAAGTTTTGAAATTGGTCTATAATTAGATACATCATTTTTATTACCATTTTTAAATATTGGTGTTACTAAAGCCATTTTCCAATCAGAAATAAATAAACCTGAAGAAAGCGATTTATTGAAAATTGTCATAATAGGGTCAACCAATGACAAACATCTTTCTATATTTCCTACAGTATGACTTACCACTACGGCTGCTCAAACAGAACTCTCTAATTCCAACTGAGTGCCGCTATGTATATGCTAACGACGCCCTTTTATTCTACTTAACTGATGTAGTTCTCTCTCTATTAAAATATTCCCACTAGCTTTACTACGGTCTACGACCAATGGAACACATATTTCCTTAGGTCTTCCCCCTCTCGCTTTCCTATTCTAGTATACTACAATCTACGACCAGTGGAACACATATTTCCTTAGGTCACTAACTACTGTCTATATTGTCTACAGTATGACTTACCACGACGGCTGCTCAACCAGAACTGACTAATTCTAACAGAGTGCCACTATTTATATGCTAGCGACAGAGCTTTTCACTGTAAACTCTTTTCTCTATTCTCCAATTGGTTGACATCAACAGTTTTTGTGTGCTATGCAGCTGTATGTCAGCTCCAGCTGATCGTGTGCTTATGACTGCATGAGAGCAACATAAACTCTTTTAACTAATATTAAAAATATTATCTTAAACCTTAATCAATACAAAATTAATTTCTTTAATTAATTAATTTAATTATTATGGTGAAATACTTCAAGTGGTAATAAATACAAAAACTACTGAACTCATTCAATGTTAACAAAATATAAATGAAAGTGGTAGCGGCCTACATGTGTGGTCAAAATTATACTGATTTTGACCTTCACAACCTTAAATTATATTATTAAAAACCCCATCGAAGCGGAAATTATAATTTTCCACAATAAAGGAATATTATTTAAAACCTTTCGAGTGTCTCACTCATTTTCAAGAAGTTTGGACGCACGCCCCACCATTGGTCCTTCGAGAACCCAGGAATCGCACTATCAAAGTACATCCAAAGTATTTCCAAAGCTCCGAGCGTGTAAAGCAACTCATTCAAGAAGCTATGAGTTAAAATTCGTGAAACTAGCCACCTAAAACAAGAAGTCGTAATTTGTATATCTTTTATGAATATTATTAAAGTGTATATGAAAAAACATTTGCAATTTTTTTTTTAAATTTTTTTTCAATGAAAAAACAAAGAATTTAGTTTTAGGCCACTGTTTTAGTAAAATTAATATTGCTAAGTAACGGCTTGTTAAAATTTCTTGATTTTTGGGCCAAATACTCGTAATACACGTTAAATTACAAAAATGATTTTTTTTAAAAAAAATTTTTTTCTTTAAAATTAATAAGTTTTTTATAAAAAATTTTTTTTAAAAAAAACCTTCTGGACCTCATAGAAAATTTTTAAAAAAATATAACATACTAATACAAATTTGGAAATAATACTAAAAAATAAAAATGATGTATTCTCCATAAACAAGTCTGTTATGAAATGTTTTAAATCTGCACTACCTGTCTTGTGCGAGCCATACAGAGCACTGCACAATGGAATGATTGGTACAAACTAGAGGGAATAAATTATTTTGATGACTTTTTAGTGATTTACGCACAGAAAAGTACAAAAAAGGGGGGTTTTGAATATTTGGGCAAGTGGGCGTGGCACCTCCCATTCAAATGTATCTTATTTTTCACAATATCTCAAAAACCAGGGTAGCCATGACAACAAAAACTTAGTCAGTCATCAACTGCATCATTTAAAGGAAATGTGTCAAAAGAAGGCGTGATTGGACAAGTGGGAGTGGCACCTCCCATACAAATAGATCACATTTTCAGCAATACCTAGAGAACCAGTAACGCCACAACAACAAAAACTTAGGCAATCATCAAATACGTTATTTGAAGGATATGTGCCAAATTAAGGCATGATTTGACAAGTGGGCGTGGTACCTCCCTTACAGCTGAAACACATTTTTCGCAATATCTGGAGAAAAAGTAAGCGATTGTAATTTTTTTATATTGGCACGTGTCCTTCAAATACCGTACTTTATTATTGTTCAAAGATTTGTTTTTTTAGCTATACTTGAAGAGCATGAATGTCATAAACACTTTGCATCAGTGATCCCCGCCTTCCGCAAAAATAGGAAAAATCTCTCCATATGGCAGCTCTGCTCCTGAGACAGAATGTTCGTGTTGTTGTGCAATATTATCAATAACTACAGTCAAATATTTAGGGGATTCCCTGAACGTTGAAGCTGAGAATTGCAATTACAAACGAAGAATTTTGATGGCAGTTGACATTGTTCAGTGAACCATTGCAAGCATATTTTAGTTTCATTTGGCATAAAAAATTGTTTTATAATGCCGCCACCAATTTCGTGCTGTAATCCTTTACAAAAAAAGAATCACAAGAGTGTTTATAAAAATCTTGAAAAAATTGCTAAAAAAATTAAAAGAAATTTATCAAGTTTGATTGGAAAATATGTCTGTAAGTCGTGCAGAGCGGCTTTATATAAATTAAACGGTGACGTACAACTGAGTGTACCAGATAAAGTTATGAATATAGATCCTAATGATGATGAAGAAGAAGAGGAAGAAGATACAACGAATGTGAAGCCAGACGAATGTGAGGAATATGTATGTCATCGTATGGAAAAAAATCTGAAAAGGGCGAAGACTATCGATTTGTTTGATAAAGTAATAGACTCATCAACAAAAGTACCACGATCGAATATTTCCATTCCTGAAAAGAAGGCATTGTTAGAAACATTCCAAGAGGTCTCATATAATTTAAAAGATGATAAAAATTGTCCCATGGAAGAAAATGGAAACGTATGGATCGAGGATATAAAATTAGCTCTCTCCAAACAAACTTCGAACTCGAAAAAATACATCTCTTGACGACAATTTCAGTGGACTGGAGTATAAGAAAAACAGCGAAGATTTTATGTGTGTCGCGCTGTTCGGTATCAAGAGCTCAAAGACTTCGATACCAAAATGGCTATGGAACAAGTCCTAATCAAAAAGTTGGTAGAGTGCTATGTTGTGAAATTTTAGAAAAGGTGCATGGTTTTTATCTCTCGGATAATATTAGTCGTGTCATGCCGGGAATAAGAGACGTTAAATCAATTGTAATAAATGGAGAACGTCGGCAAGAAACAGTAATTATCAAAAACATTACATTTGTTCGATCAATTTCTTATTATTTACTTTCTATCTTTTATTGTTTTGTTCTGCATATATATTTTTTATTAATATATTATGCAGAAAAGATTATTAATGGGCAATATTGGAGAAGTCTACAAAAAGTTCTTAGACGAATTTCCTGAAACAAAAATATCCTTGTCCAAATTCACAAAATTGAGACCACCCCAGTGTATATTAGCAGGACCAAAAGGTACTCACAATGTTTGCGTATGCAAAATTCATCAAAACATTAGATTAAAACTGCAAGGCATGAAGAAAGCGTTAGAAGAGAATCAATGTAATTATAAGTATTCATATCGTGATACTATGAATGCAATAGTTTGCAATGATTCAAGTCCAGAATGTTTTTTGTCAACTTGTAACCAATGCCCTGGTATAAAAAGCTATTTGAAGAAGCTAGACCATCTTCTCCACAGACATAATGTCTCTAATTTAACATACAATCAATGGGTTACCACTGACAGGCTCGTTATTAAATTTTACTACATAAAGACAAATAATATCAAATTCTATTATTACAGATGTCAACTTCTAGTAAAAACAGAGTCACGGAAAGATTTTATCAAAAATCTTAATATTGATTTACCAGCTTTATTAAAGCATGATTTTATTTCAAAAAAACAGTCACAATTTCTGAACAAGTTAAAAGATGAACTTCAAGATGGAGAGTATGTAGTTACTTTAGATTTTTCTGAAAATTATTCCTTCCACATTCAAGATGCCATTCAGTCCCAACATTGGTCCAAAGATCAAGCTACGCTTCATGTCTTCGTTGTATATTATAGAAAACATAATGTAGTAAAACATGAAAACTTTGTTGTAATATCCGAGGGAAATTGGGGGCGATGGAACAATGTAACATGTCTGACTGTCTCAACCTGGCGAGGCCAGCATAATCTTTGTGAAATCGCCTCAAGTCGACTCAAACCTCCACGTGGTGTTTCCTGGGCAACGTCAAAACTGACAACCGTTAGTTTGGCGGCTAATCTGAGCGGCGGGCCTCCCTAGGCTTAAAATAGGTTGTGCGTCGGGTTTGAAGCCCATCCGTAAAAACCAATTTCAATGAAAACATATAAGAAAATAAGAAAAATGATCCCCAAATCTGATGACGACTACCGCAAACGAAAAACTGATAATGATTTACGGATATGCACCTGGAATGTCCGAACCCTTAATTGGGAAGGTGCCTCTATCCAACTGACTGATGTCTTGGAAAAATACAAAGCTGATATCACTGCTATCCAAGAAATGCGATGGAAGGGACAGGGTTGCATTCGGCATGCACCCTGTGATATCTACTACAGCGGCTATGAGGAGAAGCACGAGTTTGGATGCGGATTTGTAGTTGGCAAGAGACTACGGCCCCACGTCCTGCGATTCACACCTGTGAACGAACGACTTGCCATAATCCGCATCAAGGTTAAATTTTTCAATATAAGCCTAATATGTGCGCACGCTCCGACAGAAGACAAGGACGATGAGATCAAGGAAATTTTCTACGAGTGCCTTGAAATTGCTTACGAGCACTGCCCCCGCCACGACGTAAAAATCGTGCTTGGTGACTTCAACGCTAAGGTGGGCAAGGAAAATATTTTTGGTCCAACAGTCGGAAAGTTCAGCCTCCACGACAACACCTCCGATAACGGAATGAGGCTGATTGACTTCGCCGCAGCACGAAACATGGTCGTAAGTAGCACTAGATTCAAGCATCTTAATATTCATAAAGCCACCTGGATGTCCCCTGATCAAAAAACAAAAAATCAAATTGATCACGTTTTGATCGACGGAAGGCACTCTTCCAGTGTATTGGATGTACGCACGATCCGTGGTGCAAACATTGACTCGGATCACTATCTTGTTGCAGCCAAGATTCGTACACGTCTGTGCGCAGCTAAGAATACACGCAACCCTACACAGAGAAAGCTAGACGTCGACAAGCTGCAATCGAAACAGACAGCCGATGCTTTCGCCACTCGACTCTCACTCCTGCTTCAAAGCACTCCTCCAATCGATGATATATGCGCGCAGTGGACACACATTTCCAACTCCATGCGTGCGGCTGCTGAAGAGGTGATTGGCTACCAACGCCCTCGCCGAAACCAGTGGTACGACCAGGAGTGTCGCGACGCCACTGCAGAGAAAGACACCGCCTACAAAGCCACCCTGCAGTCGGTTGCAACGCGCGCTGCTAAGGAGCGATACAAAGAAAAGAGGAAGGAAGAGAGACATATTTCCAGGCGGAAAAAAAGAGAGGAAGAAAAGCGCGAGCAGAAGAAGATTGAGATGTATGGTGACGGGAATGAGGCCCGAAAATTTTTCAAAAAAATAAGACGCCTTGCCGATGGTTTTAAAACCGGGGCCTCTTCCTGCAAGGATGAAAACGGAAATCTAGTGACAGATGTCCAGAGTACACTGACGTTATGGAGGGAACACTTCTCTAAGCTTCTAAATGGTGACGCTGACAACAATCCCGCCAATAGAGATGTTATTCCGGAAACCCCAATTGTGGATGACAGCGTTGAGGTTCCGCTGCCCGACTATGATGAAGTTCTGACAGCTATAGCTCGGCTTAAAAATAACAAAGCCGCGGGAGCTGATGGCTTACCTGCCGAGCTGTTTAAGAACGGAGGCGAAGCTCTACTTAAATGCATTCACGAGCTTCTATGCAGAATATGGTCGGAAGAATGCATTCCGAACGATTGGAATATCAGTATGCTCTGCCCAATCCACAAGAAAGGCGATCCCACTATCTGTGCCAATTACCGTGGGATAAGCCTTCTTAATATCGCATATAAGGTCCTATCGAGCGTTTTATGTGAAAGATTGAAGCCCATTGTAAATGAACTGATCGGACCTTATCAGTGTGGCTTCAGACCTGGAAAGTCCACCATCGACCAGATTTTCACGCTACGGCAAATCTTGGAGAAGACTCAAGAAAAACAAGTCGACACCCACCATCTTTTTGTCGACTACAAAGCCGCCTTCGACAGCCCAATAAGGAAGCACCTGTACTCCACCATGTCTAAATTTGAAACAAAACTAATACAACTTTGCAGGATGACACTGAGCAACACCAGCAGCGCAGTTAAAATCGGGAAGGACCTCTCCCCACCATTTATTACCAAACGAGGTTTCAGACAAGGTGATTCCTTATCGTGCGACTTTTTCAACCTAATGATGGAAAAGATCATCCGAGCTGCTGATCTGAGACGTAGTGGCACAATATTCTACAAGAGTGTTATGCTGCTTGCGTATGCTGTTGACATCGATATCATTGGCCATAATACGCGCGAAGTCAGTGCAGCATTTTCCAGATTAGAAAAAGAGTCAAGTCGAATGGGTGAATGCAGATAAGACGAAATACTTAGTGTCAACAAACAAACAGTCCCAGCATCTTGGAACCCACGTTACCGTTGACAATACCTCCTTCGAGGTTGTGAAGAACTTCGTTTATCTGGGATCCAGCATTAATTCAACCAACGACATCAGCATTGAGATCAAACGAAGAATAACTCTTGCCAACAGGTGTTACTTTGGGCTCAGTAGGCAATTGAGAAGCAGAGCCCTCTCTCGACGAACTAAAATCACGCTCTATAAATCGCTCATCATGCCCGTCCTACTTTACGCATCACAAACCTGGACGCTGAGCAGTTTAGATGAAAAGACTTTAGGAGCATTCGAGAGAAAGATTCTTCGTAAGATCTACGGACCAATCTGCGTCAATGGCGAGTACCGAATACGGTGGAATGATGAACTGTATGAGCTGTATGCTGACATCGACATAGTCAAGCGCATTAAAATCGAGCGGTTTCGCTGGCTTGGTCATGTTCAGCGCATGAAAGACGATGCTCCAGTGAAGAAAACATTCGATTTGGTACCCAGCGGCGGTCAACGCAGAAGAGGACGACCGCATCTTCGTTGGAAAGACCAAGTAGAGGACAACCTGACGAGGCTTGGAATTTCCAACTGGCGCCAGCAAGCGAAAGACAGAAATGGCTGGCGCAAATTCTTAGATGAGGCCAAGACCGACATACGGTTGTAGCGCCAACTAAGTAAGTAAGTAAGTAATATCCGAATTTGTTAACCATGATGCAACGGCAGTTAATTTGTTTGGAAAAAAACTACTATCCCATTTAGAAAAAAAATTTGTTAAAGGAAAAATTAAGAAAATTTTCTATTTCTCGGACGGAGCCGGTTCTCAGTATAAAAATAAGTTTAACTTTATTAATTTAATTAATCACGAAAGAGACTTTGGAGTAAAAGCAGAATGGCATTTTTTTGCTACGGCACACGATAAAGGAGCCTGTGATGGTATAGGTGGATGTGTCGAAAGACAAGCTTACCGAGCTAGTTTGCAAAAAGATAGTAATAACTCTATTACAACACCAAGAAAACTCTTTGATTGGGCAAGTATATTTTTCAAAAATATTTCATTTAATTTCTGTTCAAATGAAGATCATGAGATTAATAAGGAGTATTTAGTGAGCCGTTATAAAACTGCCAAAACTATAAATCGAACAAGGCAATATCATGCGTATATTCCTTTAAATGTGAATGAAATTAAATGTAAAATATTTTCGGAAGATATTGAACACACTACTTTTAAGTTATAAAATAATATTAAATTAATAAAAACTGCAATAAAAATATAAAAATAAATTTTTTACAATTATTTTAGTGAGAAATTTCTGTATTTAAAACGCACGACATGATAATTTGAAGCGTTAAAGTATGAATGTGTACACAGCTCTATGTATGGCACGCAAAAGACAGGTAGGGCTGATTTGAAACATTTTATACCATACTTGTTTATGGAGAATACGTCATTTCTCTTTGACTAAAACAAATCTTTGAACAATAATAAAGTACGGTATTTGAAGGACACGTGCCAATATAAAAAAATTACAATCGCTTACTTTTTCTCCAGATATTGCGAAAAATGTGTTTCAGCTGTAAGGGAGGTACCACGCCCACTTGTCAAATCATGCCTTAATTTGGCACATATCCTCCAAATAACGTATTTGATGATTGCCTAAGTTTTTGTTGTTGTGGCGTTACTGGTTCTCTAGGTATTGCTGAAAATGTGATCTATTTGTATGGGAGGTGCCACTCCCACTTGTCCAATCACGCCTTCTTTTGACACATTTCCTTTAAATGATGCAGTTGATGACTGACTAAGTTTTTGTTGTCATGGCTACCCTGGTTTTTGAGATATTGTGAAAAATAAGATACATTTGAATGGGAGGTGCCACGCCCACTTGCCCAAATATTCAAAACCCCCTTTTTTGTACTTTTCTGTGCCTAAATCACTAAAAAGTCATCAAAATAATTTATTCCCTCTAGTTTGTACCAATCATTCCATTGTGCAGTGCTCTGTATGGCTCGCACAAGACAGGTAGTGCAGATTTAAAACATTTCATAACAGACTTGTTTATGGAGAATACATCATTTTTATTTTTTAGTATTATTTCCAAATTTGTATTAGTATGTAATATTTTTTTAAAAATTTTCTATGAGGTCCAGAAGGTTTTTTTTAAAAAAAATTTTTATAAAAAACTTATTAATTTAAAAAAAAAAATTTTTAAAAAATCATTTTTGTAATTTAACGCGTATTACGAGTATTTGGCCCAAAAATCAAGAAATTTTAACAAGCCGTTACTTAGCAATATTAATTTTACTAAAACAGTGGCCTAAAACTAAATTATTTGTAACTCATTGAAAAAAATTTAAAAAAAAATTGCAATTTCATATACACTTTAATAATATTCATAAAAGATATACAAATTACGACTTCTTGTTTTAGGTGGCTAGTTTCACGAATTTTCACTCTATATAAGTGAACGCACTCAAAAGCAACATTGCCCCAATGATGCAGAAGAAAGCTACCACGAGGTAAATTTCTTTTATATTCTCATATATTCAGTGGCACATAAGCACTGCAGCCATTTTTTGATTCCATATAAAAAAAAATTAAAGGAAAGAGTTTGTTTAAAGTGCTTAAAAAATAGGAGAAATTTATTCGAAAAAAAGTGTAAAAAAATTAAAATAAACAGTAAAGTGGAAGTAAAGTAAAGATATACCAAAAAAAAAGAAGCTAAATTACAAGAAAGCTCAAAATCTGTTGACTGTATAGTAGAGTGGTCCTTATTTTAGAGTGGACCTTAAAATCTGTAGACTGTGTAGTAGAATGGTCCTTATTTTATAAATTGTTGAGCAACCCATATTTTTGTTCCTTAGCGTCTAAAAATTAGTCCCTCATTTTTTTACAGCAACAATAACACTAAGCTTGAAGTTTACACAGAGGCAATGCAACTGAAAGATCATTAGGTTGTAAGGAATCAAATTTTTTTCGAATTTCACTTTCTTAGGTATCTCAAAAGTTGCATAGGGTGGTCCAGATCACTCAAAAAAAATTTTGGGAAAAAGCATGTCTTTCCCTCCCGCAAGGACATAGTTGTTTTTGAGAAAACAGTAAAAAAACTATCTCTAAATGCTTCGTTTTTTTAAAGAAAAACTACATATGTCTTAAAGCAAAAGGAAATAAAGGCTTTCACTAACAATATCTTGTCAAACGAGAAGCCATTCTGGATTTTTATCCAAAGTGTCCTGTGGGAAGGATATTCGAATCTAAAGTACACTCGAGACAGCACAGAATTTTTTATTGTTATCTAATTGTCTAAATTTTGGTGGTATTGCTTATAGTGTTAACGTTTCTCTTAAATTTTTAAATTAAAGTACGTTTAATTACCTTTCTAACGGTATTTAAAGCTTAACAATCGGTTAAGTAGTGATTGAGATATGAGTTCTAGTAAAAATCTATTTTCGACGTTTTGGCAGATTTTTGTCAATTTTGTGCATCCTGTAACTCCGCCAAAAATAACTCCAGCATTTTTTCCTTTAAAGTAAGTTTTTTATTTCCTTCAGTGATGCTCCATGCAAAATTTCACATAAATTGAATTTCTGTTTTATCTTTTTTTTCTCATATGTAGTAGATAATTTTTTGAATTTCTACCTGGCACGTGTTAAGAAAGTCCAATTTTTTTGAAACTTTTTTTTAAGCGTTTTTCATGTATAGGACCAAAATAAAAGGGTGCTCAAGAAAAACAAACGCCATTTTTTTCTCCATACAAATAAGGACCAGTTTACTGTGTAATGTAAAAGTGTGGTATAAAGTTGCAAAATGCAACAAAAATTTAATAAAAACTCATATTTTCCATCCATAAAAAGTGTGCCAAACGGTAGCTGCAAGGGTGACGACAAAATGCCAAATTTTCTTCATTGCCATTGCGGCAAGAGTTAGAAGAAGACTAGGACACTTCACACGATATCGTGGGACTCCAGAAGCAAATGGTCAAGTACTTCCAAGGTCACAGGTAACTGTTGTACGTTTTCATTTAACATCAGCTTGTCGTGCGCACATGGGCATCACAAACGGTGTTTTAACGTGAATACATATATATATTAGCACATCGTCATAATAAAACACACACACTCATATGTACATAAGAAATCACACAAATTTTTAGCAAAAACCTAAAGCACATTTTATTATAACACGTACTTTTTCATTTCCCTTACTATAAGTACAATATATACATATAATAAACATTCATAACATATATACACATAGCATGCAGTCTTTTATAGCCGCGAAAGTGTACAGTGGGTCATAAGATCAAAAAACTGATTGATAACAATTTCCTGAAATTGGCATGCAACACAATAAGGTTATTCACAGTTTAAGCGTACATTCAACAAATCGTATTTATAGCATTTGTTATTGTTCAAACTGTGAGCACCTCACCATGTGACTGTCGTATTAAAAAATTATGCAACCCTGTGATGTATGTGATTATGCGGCTGTAGACAGAGCATTAAAATACGAGGTTCAAAAAACACGTCCAAGGGCTACTTTTATTTACGCGTGCCTGCGTATTTGCGTTTGTATGCAAATCAGCAACAAAGCAAAATACGCTTTCGTAAATTGGCGTACAAATAGCAAATCGTACAAATAGCAGACCAGCGTATTCAAACTGTGAATAGCCTCAATACATATATACACATGAAAAATTTTAGTTAACATAACCTACCAAACAAATTTTTTCGTGGTGGAGGTTTTCGAAAACTTATAGGACTCAGTAAGTTTTTATGTGCACACAAAATTACAGATGACTACAAAATTGCACAAAAAATAGAAGCAAGCATTGCGAATAATATACAAACATATACATATTCATATAAAAATTAAAAATTTTTTGCAGCATCACATACATATGCTGATACACATTTTTTGCATACACAGGCAAAATTTCATTTGAGATAACACAGCATACCAAACAAATTTATTCATTTTTAAAAAATTTTGTAAAACGTACAATAAACCTCATTTAGTTTCTTTATGTATATGATTCACTATCATTGTTCACTTTGGATGAATCATCTGATTTGAAGAATGTAAATTGAGTTTCATCTTTAAAATGAAGATGATTGTCATCCATATTGAATAGTGAAATAAGTGGAAGGTCTTCCTACTTTTGATAAAAGTGAAAGCAAATCGAACTGAAACACAATTGAAAGGTGTTAACATGAATTCAAGCAGAAAGTTTATATATTTTTTATTTAATTGCTGAACGGCTTTTATTTATTTCATTTTTTTAAACGTCAATAAAAATAATCAACCAACGAATATATTTTGGCATTCAACACCGAATCATCCACCAAATTTTAAATTTACACTTTGAAAAATGTTAATTAAAAATTGATTCACTGTCATCATTCAACGTTCACTATCATCGTCTTGAGTGAAATATGTTAACTCGCCTTAAATATATAGGCCCATAATCATAGTCAAAATAAAAGTCGACTCTAAATTTAGTATAAGCATTTTTTAAAGTTTTTCAATATAATATGTTGTCAAAAAGCTTGCACTAAATTTAGAGTACTTTTATTTTATAATCACTATTACATTTCTGTAGTGTGCTCTTGATTACACTTGTTTATATAAAATTGTTTTAAAATGGAAATGTTTATAAATTATAATCGTGAAAATAAAAAAATGTTATAAATTTAGAAGATAGTTTTCGGTCACTTTAAAGATTCTCAAAAGTGGGGAGACTACGGTTTCTAGGGTATCGCGATTTCACAATGGATTCGTAAACGTCTTTCAATACAGTCGATATTTTTTTAAAGATTAAAGAACCAAGGCATGCACCTTATAAAGGGTGGTTAAGTTTTAAGGGCCGATGTTGAATGTGAACCACACCTAAAAGTCAAGTTTTTTCTGCATTTTATTTGACATTTCTGAATTTCAGATTAATTTAATTTGAACCATGGAAAGATACACAATCGAACAACGCGAAAAAGTTATTCAGGCTTATTATGAAAATGGACGTTCAAATCAAAATGCATATCGTGCACTTGTTGTTTTTTTCGGTCAATTTAATCGTCCAAATGTGCGTACAATCGGAAAAATCGTGCAAAAACTTGAGCAAACCGGGTCTGTAGGAGATGTGGAAACACCAGTGCATGCTCGTACAACTCGTACTGCAGAAAATATTGCTGCTATTCGCGATAGTGTGGCTGAAGAGCCGACCACCTCAACTCGCTGTCGTGCCCAACAATTGCACCTCTCACGCTCGTCGTTGATGAACATTATGAATTAAGACTTGCATTTACACGCTTACAATTGCAATTGACTCAAGAACTAAAGCCTCTTGACCATTTTAAGCGTCGTCAACGGTCAGAATGGTGGCAAGAAATGGCAACAGTGGATGATCAATTTTCGAAGAAAATCATCTTCAGTGATGAGGCACATTTTCACCTCAGTGGATTTGTCAATAAGCAGAATTTCCGTATTTGGGCAAATAATAATCCAAAACTGATTGTAGAAAAACCAATGCACTCACAAAGAGTGACTGTTTGGTGCGGTTTATGGGCTGGCGGCACATCGGGCCGTATTTTTCCAAAATGAGGTCAGGCATTTACTGTGAATGGTTTTCGCTATCGTGAGATGATAACGAACTTTTTATGGCCCGAATTGGAAGATATGGATGTGGACGATATGTGGTTTCAACAGAACGGTGCCACTTGTCGCACAGCTAACGAAACAGTGGTGGGGATGTCAATTGGCCGCCAAGATCATGTGATTTGACACCGTTGGACTTCTTTCTTTGAGGCTATTTGAAAGAAAAGGTCTACGTCGATAAGGCAGCAACAATTCAAGAGCTAAAGAATGAGATAATTCGGTACATTAACGGCATAGAATCTCAATTATGCCTCAGCGTCATCGAAAATTTGGACCATCGGATGGAGGTGTGCCGCCGAGGTCGCGGCGGTCATTTGGCCAATATTTTGTTTTATACATAATTGATTAAAAAAATATTATCATAATAAAAATAAATGACAATAATTTCTTAATTAATTTGTGTTTTATTCAAAATCAACATTGGCCCTTAAAATTAAACCACCCAGGTTTGGTCTTTGACCTGAAAGGAAAGGGATAGATTTATTTAGAGGAACTCATTGGAACCATACGTGAATTTTTGATTAAGCGAAACAACCGTGAAAGACAATTTGAATTGCTCTTAACCGAGGCTACAGTTATGCCTTAACCTCGGCAAGCATTTCCAGCCTTTAGTTGTGTTTCTGTCCTTTAATTCCACATTTTCCACAATTTATCTGTGGATTTTTAGTTTTCCCTTATTCTTAGATTACGAAAGAATAAAGAAAGTGAAAAGAACCATGCCCAAGCTCGGATTTGAACCAGAGAGCTCTGGGTTGATAGTCTAGAGCACTCTCCACTAGACAACAAAGGCCGAAGATATTTGAAAATAATCTTTTTCTTTGGTGATTGTAGATGATCGAGGTGGCAACGCTGTTTGCTAAATTGGAAGAAAGTCGCCAGGAAGCCACAAGAAAAATCAATCGACAACATTTTATAACAACAAATAACTCAAGCTGAAGAAGCAGTGGATGCCTCAATACAGATGCCTCATACAGATGCATCAATACAGATGCCCCAATACAGATGCCTCAAAAAGATATTTGCCGTTTTGCTGTTGTATACCACATCATATGCGTCAATAGTACTCAACATTTTTTATATGCTCAAACTTTTAATGTTATTTTTCTATCTGTATTATTGTTATAACATCTTATCTTGTTTTGTATTCGTTTATGAGCCGCTCATTTTTAATGCTATAAATAGGGCTTAAATTTAAATTATAAAGACTTTTTGAATTTAGCCAGAGCGGAATAAGAAGTAGGATCTTTTAAAACTTTAAATTCTATTTCATTAAATATATTTCATTATAATTATAATAATAATATATAATTGTATTTTTGAATTTATTAACTCTTTTCAGAGAATAAAACACGTCATTTGAATTAATATTAAATTAATCTCTTTTTATTCAAAAGCTCTTCAAAAAAGCCCACAATATTTTTTTTCTTTCAAAACTTTTAATACAAGAACATAAAGGTTATTTGCCACTTATTTTAAAGAATTTTCATGCCACAGGATTAAGCCAAACGATCAAGTCAGCGAAGCAAGAAAGGAGTCCCGCCAGTTCGCTTCGAAGATTCTCCGAGAGATGTGCCAGTCGAAAGATCGCAAACTACGCAAACACTTACCAGCAAGCCACCTACGCCGCCGCCCCCGCAATCAGCCGCATCAATTCCAGAAGACACAACATCGTCGCGTCATCCACTACCGCCATCAAATCAGCCAATACCCCAACTTTCACAACCATCCAGCAAGCCACAGAAATCCATAGGTAAGCTAAGTGAACCTAAAAATATAAAAAGTGAAATGGAGACATTAACTCGCGAATTCAATAAAAAATGGACGATATGCGGAACGAGTTTAGTGGGCAAAAGCACGCTATGCAAGCTTTGATTGCTGCTACCAAACAGCAACTGATGCAGCAACCATTGTAGCTGTCACACGATCATTTACAGGCAATGCATCAGACAGACCAAATTTTGCACCAATCTCAGCAACCGATGCAGCAGCCAATACAGCAACCGATGCAGCAAACGATGCAGCAACCATTGCAGCAGACATCGCAGCAGGCGCACGAGAAATTTCAGCAGATGCACCACGCACAACAGCCTTTGCAACAAACTCAACAGTCATTGCAACAGACGTACGACCTATTTCAGCCAGACACAGCAGCCATTGCAACAGAATCACCAGCCATTGCAGCAGACACCATTTCGGATGGTTCATCAGCAGCCATTACAGCCAATGCAGCAAACACATCAGCCGTTATATCAAACGCAGCGCGCATACCAACCACTTTTCCAGAGACTTATGCAGCCAGTCGACCGTCAAACACCTATGTCCCTCACCACAGCCAGCAAACGGGGCCTCATCGTCATAAGAAAATTTTACCCTTATCCATTACTTTCAGGTCTTCCCGGAGAATGGCAGACATTTGCAGAAGCGTTCGAAAGCACCACTTTGGAGTTCGAGTACTCAAATCTCCACAACATCATGCGCTTGCGTGATGCATTAAAAGGACGCGCTCGAGAAATTGTGGAATCGCTACTCACCAGCTCCAGTAACATTTGGAAGAGACATTTGGAAGACCCGAGCAGCTGATTAAAAGACAAATTGAAAAGGTTCGCTCGATACCACCTGTTAACACACCTGTTAACAAAACATAAGCTATTAATATAACTAGGTTATTATAAGCAAAATAAACGAAGCAAAACAAAACATAAGCTATTAATATAACTAGGTTATTATAAGTAAAATAAACAAAGCAAAACCAAAATATAACTTTATGTGTCAACAAGAAGTAGCCCAATAATGCGGAAGCTACATTTTTGCCTTACATGACACTTTACATTAAGTAGATCACTAGAATAAGTTTGTTATAGCTTGTACTGCAATTAATATTTTGTTTAATAATTATGCTTACAACAGCATTTGTGTAGATATATAAGCCAGTTTAATTAATCAATAAAGCCAGAGTAATTTCAGCAATTAAATAAAGTGTGTACTTTTACTTTCACAGTTACAATAAGTTCAAGTGCTTATTGTAATTCTACACTGCAACAAGTTCAAGTGCTTGTTGCATGTGTTACAAAGGAAACAAGAAAAAACCTAAACTCAACAAATTTATGTGTTTGTTGAGCCTGACGGTTAAGTTTCAAGGGTAAATAAACTAATTTGTCCTCAAACATTTGGCGACCGTGACAGGACACCGCAGTCCTCAGACGACATCAATCAAGTCAATCCTAGCCTGTAACCAGCAGACGACATCAAAAATCAATATTAGCCTGTAACCAGCAGACGACATCAATCAAGTCAATATTTGCCGGTAACCAGCAGACGACATCAAGCAGAACCACAACTGCATTTATCAACAATGGCTACATTCTCAGAGTTAGTAGCAGCACAGAGTAACACGGGCCAACATATCGAGCGCCTGATTAAAAACTACAAAAAGGATCCTATAGATAGGAAAAAGCATGCCCGATACTTTCAAGACAGAATCGATCAGCTCAATGCACTCTGGCACTCATTTGAAGAAAATGACATGAAAATCAGAGTGTCAGAGACTGAGCACAATGACCATGACTATTTCACTACAAGTTACTACGGTGAAATAGAAGCATTGGTCTCAAAATATATTCAACATTTTCAAGAGCACAGGAGTGCATTGTCGCAACATCTCCTGCCAGACTCTGAGTTGGAAGATCACAATCAACACGCTACCAAAGCTGATTCAAAAGATAAGCCAGAATTGGAGTTGCAAAACGAAGAACTCAGGAAAGTACTTCGTAATCAGATGGCGCTATTAAGCATCATTTCGAAAACAATAAACGAAATTCATGCAGATGGTGAGCCACAGTCTGAGATATACTGTACTTTGAAGGCATCACTACTCGAGAAGTACCAAGCAGATCTAATCAGTAACAACTCAAAAATATGGGATTCTACTCAGCTGCACAAAGTGGGTGATTACAATTGGGAAACATTTTATGACATGCAAGCAAAACTACAACATGTCCTAGTGTTCCTAAATCAATACATAAAAAATTCAGCAAGTGTTACTGACAATGGTCAAAGAGCACTGCAAGAAGTCACACAGTTTCAACCAGTGAAACTACCGACAATTACGCTGCCTACGTTTGACGGCGATCATCTAAAGTGGGTTCAATTCAAAGACCTGTATGAGCAACTCATACACAATCAACCATACAGTACTGTGCAAAAGATGTTCTACCTCACAGCAAATTTAAACGGTGAACCCAAAAATCTAATCAAACACTTGCCAGTGTCAGCTCAAAATTACACAACAGCATGGGAGATATTAACCAGCCGATATGACAACAAGCGATTGCTCGTCACAGCATTACTGAATCGACTGATAGCACAAGCTAGCATAATTCATGAGTCGGTGCATGCTATTAAATCTCTTCATGATACAACAAAAGAATGCATATATGGGCTTAGTGCGATAGGAATACCAGTGTCAACGTGGGACGCGATTCTTGTGCACATAATTATTAAAAAATTAGATCGGTCAACTCACACGGCCTTTGAACAATCGCTGAGCAACTCACGGGAACTTCCATCAGTCCAAGAAATTCTCAGCTTCCTTGAGAGCAGATTCAGTTCATTAGAAACACTAAACAAATGCACAAATAAAGGCTATGAGAAGGCACGACATAACGCAGCGTCCATGATCACTTCAACAGTAGCAAAACAGTGTCCAGCTTGCAGTGGTGCCCATCCAATATTTTCGTGTTTGGTATTTAAAGAAAAATCTATTAGCCAACGCTACGACATTCTAAAAAGGAACAAACTATGCACTAATTGTTTAAAGAACGGTCATGAGGCTAACAAGTGTACCAGCGGAACATGCAGCAAGTGCAACAAAAGACACAATACCCTTCTCCATCAGGAAAGGCAGGAGGCGGCAGAAAAAAAAGAGGCTCTAAAGCCGGTCGCATTGACATCATCAGTTAAGCCAATGTCAAGCTATGTGTTGTTGAGTACAGCAAAAATAATACTTGCAGCAAATGGTAAAACAATTGAGTGCAGAGCACTACTCGATTCCGGATCCCAAATAAACGCTATAACGTCCAAAATAGCACAACAGCTTGGGCTGACACTTAAAAGTTCATCCCTATCTGTTGAAGGTATCGGCAGACAGAAACAGTTTGCCAGTCATCGCGTTCACGTCACTTTTCACTCTTGCAATAGTGGATTCAAGGCTCCGTTGGAAGCTTACGTATTTCCGCAGATTGTGGGTACCCAACCGTCAAAATTCATTAACATATCATCGTGGGCCATACCCCAAAATCTACAACTGGCTGACCCACAGTTTAATAACCCAAGCAAAATTGACATCCTATTAGGTGCTGAATTCACACATCAAGTAATGTCAATGGGACAATTTAAACTAGCAAAGGGCTTACCAGTTCTTCAGAAAACCGTTCTTGGATGGGTTCTATCTGGAAAAATCGATAATGAACAACGAAAATCAGCAACATGCGGAGTTTTAGCTGACGATTACGATAACCTAAATAACGCTGTTGCAAAGTTTTGGGAATTAGAAGATATCTCTGAAACGGAGCCACAATTATCAATGTCAGAAAAGCAATGTGAAATGCACTTTACTCATCATACTCAAAGAGATGCAGCTGGTCGCTTTATAGTACGATTACCATTAAAAGACGATTTATCAAAATTAGGCACTTCGCAGCAAATTGCTTATAATCGATTCATATCTCTTGAAAAACGCCTAGCAAAGGACGTAAACCTCAAAAACCAATATAGTCAATTCATGGATGAATACAAAGCATTGGGACACATGACAAAGGTGAATCCTAATGACGTGTTGCATCCAAATTACTTCATTCCACATCATTGTGTTTTGCGACCTGAAAAAAGCACAACAAAGTTAAGAGTGGTGTTTGACGCGTCATGCAAAACATCAACTGGACTATCATTAAATGACGTAATGTACAAAGGTCCAACGGTGCAGAGTGATCTGTTTGCAATACTTCTCCGGTTTCGTATGCCAAGATTTGTTTTCACAACCGACATCGAGAAAATGTATAGACAGATTCGAATTCATCCTGATGATGAAAGATTTCAATTAATCTATTGGAGAAGCAGTTCGCAAGAGTCAATGGACGTGTATAAACTTCAAACAGTTACTTATGGAACACGAGCAGCACCATTCTTGGCAACAAGATGCTTACAAGAACTAGCACTTATCAATAGGGAAACACATCCATTAGGCAGCCAGGCACTTGATAAAAATTTCTATGTTGACGATGGTTTGGCAGGAGCAGACAATCTTCAGGAAGCAAAGGCTATTCAAGATCAATTATTAGAGATATTGACGAAAGCAGGGCTTCATTTACGGAAATGGTGCTCTAATCATCCCAAGCTTCTTCAAAGTATATCCATCGAAAACCAGGAAGTGGATTTAGACTTTAGAAATGAAGAAGAGTCAACCATTAAAACATTAGGGCTTTCATGGGCACCAACAAGCGACAATTTTCAAATAACTACAAGGTTAAATACTGTGCAGCGTGTCACAAAGCGCAGCATAACATCTGACGTAGCACACATTTTCGACCCATTGGGACTCATAGGACCAGTGGTGGTAGCAGCCAAAATATTCATTCAGCAGTTATGGAAGCTACAACTTCAATGGGATGAAGCACTTCCAATAGCGATGCACACGTCATGGATCAAGTTCCGCAACAGCCTGGATCAATTAGACAAATTAAGGATCCCTCGCCACATTTCTGGACACAATGTGCCTCACTCAATACAGCTTCATGGTTTCGCAGATGCTGTTTCGCCACGAAGGCTGTCCACTTAGAGATCGTAACAGATCTGACCACTGATGCATTCATTGGTTCATTAAAACGATTCATTTCTCGTAGAGGTCATTGCCTTAACCTTTATTGTGACAACGCTACTAATTTCGTTGGCGCCAGCAATCAACTTCAAGAAATAAATCAATCATTGTTCGGAAAAGGGAGTAGCGAAAAAATAATAAACGCGTGCAGCTCACAAGGAATCAAATTTCAGTTTATCCCTCCAAGAGCTCCGCATTTTGGAGGTCTTTGGGAAGCAGCAGTGAAGTCGGCAAAGAGATTACTTCTTCGAAGCGTAAATACGGCATCATTAACTCATGAAGAATTAGAAACGGTTGTCATAGAAATTGAAGGAATTCTCAACTCTAGACCAATCACACCTATGTCCACCAATCCAAACGATCTAAGCGCTCTTACACCGGCACACTTCATCATTGGTGAATCTCTGACTAATCCAGTAGACGCAAACACTAGTGTGTCCAAATCAACATTGCACGACCGGTGGAATGCAGTCAAGCGGATTAAACAAGAATTCTGGACACGATGGAGTCAAGAATATCTGACGGAACTTCAGCACCGATACAAATGGAAAGAACGAGTTCCCAACATACAAGAAGGAACCTTAGTCATAATCAAAGAAGACAACGTACCACCATTGAACTGGCCACTAGGACGAATCACACATGTATATCCCGGAAAGGATGGAATTGTCAGAGTGGTTGATGTGAAAACAGCTACTGGAAATTGTAAACGTCCAATCCATAGACTAGCTCCGCTCTTTCCAGAAGATATTAAAGATAATTTCACAGAGCCAAGCGAAGAGCTGCAAAAGGAAAAAATTTACAACAGGGACGATGATCAAGAAATCTCTCCTATACCATCAAAACGACGACGTTTACCCATCTCAAACATCGTCACTACCATATTGGTAACGCTGTTACTGCTACCACTAGCTATAGCAAATCCAATTAATGTAACCCAATTTCAATTAAATCCAGGCATACTTTTCGAAGAAATAGGTTCAGCAAAAATAATAACATCAAGATGGAATTTGATTGTCTACTACGACCTTTTACCATTTTATAAAGAATTAAATGTCTTACGCACTGGTATTACAACACTGCAACGTCATTGCAATCAAAGTGCACCAAACCCAATATGTGAGTTTTTTGTGAACTACTTTCAAAATGCTCAGCAAGAGATCGGTTCAGAGTTTAAAATGCTATCTATGAAGCGAGTAAAAAGAGGAGCACTAGATTTTGTTGGAAACATTGGCAACTCACTGTTCGGAGTGCTCGACTCTAACTATGCGAATAAAATGTCAGATACCATTAATCATTTAAAAAACAATGATGACTACCTGCGCGAACTCCTGCAAAACCAAACTTCAGTTATTGACTCTACCATCAACATTATTACAAAAAATCAAGTTATTACAATGCAAAAGTTTAAAGATATCGATAACCACATCGACAAAATGATGAAGTTACTTAAAGATCAAGAAGTAAGCAATAGTGATGCGACCCTCACAGCTCTATGTCTACAAATGTCAATAATAATATCAAATCTTCAACGCATACAATCTTCAATCATCGATGTTCTAACAGACACACATCATGGAAAAATAAATCCCCTCATACTTACACCTCATCAACTAACTGAAGAAGCAGGAAAACTTAAGACTCATCTACCTCCTCAGCTGCAACTACCAGTCAACCAAGACAACTTGTTGCTGCTTTATAGCCTGATGAAGGTGGAAGGCATGGTGACAACTGATCACATTGTTTTCAGCATTAAACTCCCTTTGGTTGATCAAAAATATTACGACTTATTCAACATTGTTCCAGTAACAACAGTAATAAATAACACGTTAATAGAAGTAAAAATATCAACAGAATTTATGGGAATCAATCCCCACAGAGATGAATTCTTTCCCATGAAAGGTGCAGACCTTCAATCATGTACAACTATAGAAACTGATTGCTATTTATGCGCAAAAATACAATCAATCCATAGAAGAGGATCCGATGAATTCAAATGCGAAATGGATCTTTTCAACAATGACACAAATCCAAGATGTGACACCATAAAACTTAATAAATCAATCACATGGCATCAGTTAAATAACAAAAACCAATGGACGTATGCCACGAAGGAACCCATTCGGCTGAGTGCTGTATGTGGACAAGAAACATTTCAACTAATGCTGAACGGATCTGGATTAGTTCAACTTCAACAAGACTGCGTGATTAGAGACAGTCAAATAATCATTCAAGGGCATCAGTATGTTACCACTTCCCGTAAATCAACTTATACAAGCACCGGTGTACCAATAGGAACCATTAAAATACAACCCATCGACGAACTTGTTAACAAACAATACACCACTCAGCTAGAAGAACTTGGAGCACTTCATCGAGAATTAACCAGAAATAAATTACTTAAATTACCATCAATAGTAGAATCAACACAGAAACAAACCTGGACAGCTGTATGCATTGCACTTGTATTGACAATTGGGATCAGTGCCTATGCAATCAAAATCTTTTGGAACAAATACCAGAAGAAAAAACAACCTAAGCCTCCAACGCCACTTCCAAGAACTCAATCCACATTCAATGTCACTACAACATGAAACTTTGCAGTCACAACGTTGAGTTAATCATTAATTATTGAATTATTAAATTAACCAATAATTCAACGCGGGGGAGAATGTTAACACACCTGTTAACAAAACATAAGCTATTAATATAACTAGGTTATTATAAGCAAAATAAACAAAGCAAAACCAAAATATAACTTTATGTGTCAACAAGAAGTAGCCCAATAATGCGGAAGCTACATTTTTGCCTTACATGACACTTTACATTAAGTAGATCACTAGAATAAGTTTGTTATAGCTTGTACTGCAATTAATATTTTGTTTAATAATTATGCTTACAACAGCATTTGTGTAGATATATAAGCCAGTTTAATTAATCACTAAAGCCAGAGTAATTTCAGCAACTAAATAAAGTGTGTACTTTTACTTTCACAGTTACAATAAGTTCAAGTGCTTATTGTAATTCTACACTGCAACAAGTTCAAGTGCTTGTTGCATGTGTTACAAAGGAAACAAGAAAAAACCTAAACTCAACAAATTTATGTGTTTGTTGAGCCTGACGGTTAAGTTTCAAGGGTAAATAAACTAATTTGTCCTCAAACACCACCGATAGCCGAAGGTCACTTGGAGTCATTGGTAAGTTTCGCTAATAAAATGTCAAATATGGTGACGTTCTTAAAAAATGCACGAGGCGAACATCACTTATCCAATCCGACATTGCTAAGCGAGCTCGTAGCTACCAACTCCACGAAAAATGCAGTGCGCAGAAAAATGCCTGCTACTCGAGCGAGCACAGACAATCGTTGATTTTAGCCAGTGGCTAAATACTCTTGGGGCCATTTTGTTCACAAAGGGCATAAATATGATTTAATTCAAGGATAACTATCTCTAGGTTAATTTTATACCAAGCGTATAAATCGGGAGATAAAAAAGTGGTTTTGTTCACACATTATCCCAGCTTTATGCTTAGAGCATAAATTCGCTCTCAGTTTATATCGATTTCCATTGGAATGTTAGAGTGTTGCTCATTAATTGAAAAATGTGTGGGGATTTTTGGTTTATTTTTGCGAATTTGGGTGTTAGAGTGAACACTAGGTAGAAATGGATCGCTGATTTTGCATCTGATGTCAGAATTTCAAAATTCTAAAATTTTTCTACACAGGGCTGCCAACTAAACATTTTTTTAAGAACTTTAAACATGAAGAAACAGTATTGGGGGTCACTTCTTTCGAATCTGGTGTCAGAATTCAAGATGGCGAATAGAGTTGCCACCTAATTTCTTGTTTATTTATGCGAATTCAACTCTGGGAGAAACACTAGGTAAAATTGGGTCGCTGATTCCGAATCCGTTGTCACAATTTCAAAACTCGAAAATTTTTCTACACATAGGGTTGCCGCCTAAAATGTTTTATTTTAAGAATTTTAAACTTGTGAAAAGAGTATTGGGGGGTCGCTGATTTCGAATCTGAAGTCAGAATTTTAAAATTCAAGATGGTCTATAGGGTTGTCACCTTAATTTTTTGTATTTTTATGAATCCGTGGCTGGCAAAAAAAAATGGTACACCAAAAATGGGTCGCTGAATACGAATCTATGGTCAGAATTTCAAAATTAAAAAGTTTTGAAATAATAGGGCTGCCACCTAATAATATGTATTTTTAAGAATTTTAAACATAATTTAGCAGTATAAGGGAGTCACTGATTTCGAATCTGAAGTCAGAATTTTAAAATTCAAGATGGTGTATAGGGTTGTCACCTTAATTTTTTGTAATTTTATGAATCCGTGGCTGGCAAAAAAAAAATGGTACACCAAAAATGGGTCGCTGAATACGAATCCATGGTCAGAATTTCAAAATTAAAAAGTTTTGAAATATTAGGGTTGCCACCTAATAATATGTATTTTTAAGAATTTTAAACAGTATTTAACAGTGTTAAAGAAACACTGATTTCAAATCTGAAGTCAGAATTTTAAAATTCAAAATTGAGGATAAGGTTGCCACCTTAATTTTTTGTATATATATGAATTCGGGGCTGGCAAGAAAATGGTATGCCAAAAATGGGTCGCTGAATCCTAATCCGTGGTCAGAATTTCAAAATGATAACATTTTGAAATAATAGGGTTGCTTTTACTTTTGAAAATATATATTATTAGATGGCAGCCCTATTATTATAAAATTTTATCATTTTGAAATTCTGACCACGGATTCGGATTCAGCGACCCATTTTTCCTTTTAGTTCGCACCAGCCCCGAATTCATAAAAATGAAAAAAATTAAGGTAGCAACCCTATTCACCATCTTGAATTTTAAAATTAAGACTTCAGATTCGAAATCAGTGACTCCCTAACACTGTAAAATTATGTTTAAAATTCTAAAAAATACGTATTATTAGGTGGCAACCCTATTATTTCAAAACTTTATCATTTTGAAATTCAAGCCAACGGATTCGGATTCAGCGACCCATTTTTGGTATACCATTTTTTTTTTGGCAGCCCCGAATTCGTGAAAATTTAAAAAATTAAGGTGGCAGCCCTATCCATCATCTTGAATTTAAATATTTGGAGTTCAGATTCGAAATCAGTAAGCCCCATTACTGTTCCCTCATGTTTAAAATTCTTAAAATAAATCATTTTTAGGTGGCAGCCCTATGTGTAGAAAAATTTTCGAATTTTGAAATTCTGACAACGGATTTGGATTCAGCGACCCATTTTTACCCTTTAGTTCGCGCCAGCCCCGAATTCGTAAAAATAAAAAATTAAGGTGGCAACCTTATCCAACATTTGAGTTTTAAAATTCTGACACCAGATTCGAAATCAGTAACCCCAATACCGTTTACCTATGTTTAAAAACCTGTATTTTCAATATTTTGACACCAAGTAAGTGAAAAATAATAAAATGAGAGTGATGAGAGCGAATTAAAAATCTTAACTCACCAATTTTCACGAGTTAAATGTTTCTGGGGTTAAGCTATCTCACCACCATTTTTATCTCCAGCCTGAAGAGTTAAATGCTTAACTCACTGTGAACAAATGAAAAACTGGAAAAATCATGGAATTAACTCGGGGATAAATTTATCTCTCTGTGAACAAAATGGCCCTTAGACGACTGGCTAACATGGTTGCCGATTCGTTACCAACTCCTTCGATGCCACCACTAGCAGGAGCAACTTATAGCCGCAGAAATAATCAGCATGTGACTTCCTCAAGCAATGCGCTACCAAACAGTCGCCGATTCGCATGTGTCAGAGTAAAGCAGTCAATATGCCATCATTGTGGAGGTGAGTGCAAAAAACTCAGTGATTGCTAAACATTTTTACAGCTCCAAGTCGACGATCGTTGGAACAAAATCAAAAGCCTTAGGAGGTGCTTCTGGTGTCTGAAAAAAGGTCATCAACTTAATCAATGCTATTTAAAGAAACCATGCAGTACTGATGGGTGCTCGAAGATTCACCACCGATTGCTTCACGGCGGCCAGCTCGAATCCACAATGGCAGTGAAGCAGCACCACGAGTTGTCCAACACGTCTACATATTCTAATGCCCCAGCCACCAGTCGAGCGCCAACGACCTCATCACAAGCAGAGCCATTTAATACTATGCGCAATTGCCATGCAGATGGCATCCGAAATGAAACCGTGCTGTTCCAGATCCTGCCAAATCCATGGTGACAATTGTGTTTTTAACACGTATGCTATTGTGGACGGCGGAGCAAACTTCACTATCATAGATGAGGATTTGGCCAATCAGCTAGGACTTTGCGGCGAAGAAAAAGTACTTGAACTCCAATGGTTAAATAAGCAGACCACGAGGCAGCAGACAGAAGTTGTAAAGATGAAGATAAGCGGAACTCATGAAAATGCGGAAATTTATGAAATGTCAGACGTCCATACTTCATCATGTTAAGCGTTGCCAACTCAGTCATTAAAATATGGTGAGTTAAACTTCGATCATTAAGCAAGGCTGCTACTGCACGAGAAGGATTGCGTTCAGCCAAAATGAATTCTAAGTTTAGCGCATGCCTATCTGACGGTGCCAATAGAAGCTCCAAGTATATCTTCAAGCTCAGGGCCGATCGCAATTAATACACGTCTTGGATGGATAGTTTATGGACCGGTACCAGGAGAAGAAAAATCACAGGTCAAGCGTGCTTTATATGTCAACAAAAATGAAGAAGTAAATTCTAGCGCATTGGAGGAATTAAATAGCCTGATGAAGACTTGCTTTGATGCAGAAACTTTTGGAGTCAAACCTGATGTCAAAAAAGTGATATCAAAATCCAAAGAGAGAGCCATAGCCATTTTAGAAAAGTCAACAAAACAAGCAGGCAACCGTTTCGAGTCAGGACTATTGTGGCAAGAGGAATTTTTTGGGTTTCCAGATAGCTACAAAATGGCGCTCAACCGACTTAAGAATGTGGAAAATAAAATGGCAAGAAACAAGTGTTACGCTGAAGAATATTGCCAAAAAATTGAAGATTATTTAGATAAAGGTTATGCAAGAGTGCTAAGCCTACTATAAGTAGAACAACGGTCGCAAAAAACATTTTATTTGCCACATTTTAGTGTAAAAAACCCAAATTAGACAGGTGAGCGATTAGGTTTTGACGCTGCAGCAAAAATACAAAATATGTATCTAAATAAAACATTACTTGCAGGTCCAGACTTAAATCAACCACTAATTTCTTTATTATTTAAATTTAGACAAGCGCCGATTGCAGTTTGCGGAGACATCAAAGAAATGTTCCACCAGATTCAAGTGCGCAAAAAAGACCAAGACAGCCAAAGTTCTTGTGGAGAGGAGGTGATCCAACGAAACCATTGAAGACATATGTTATGGAAGACATATGTTATACTGATTTTTGGAGCCTTTTGTTCGCCAACCATTGCGCAGTATATAAAAAACTTGAACACACAGCAATACATAGAGTTTGACCCTCGTGTAGTCAAAGGCATCGTTTCGAGACATTATGTGGACGACTATGTCGATTGTTTCAAAACCGAAGAAGAAGCCATAAAGGTAGTAAAAAATGTGATAGGAATGCACGCGAAAGGTGGCTTTCAACTCAGGAATACCGTGATGAATTCAGATTCGCTAAAACAGGCAGTTGGCAACGCCGCAAGTGACAACGGTGAGTTTAATGTCATAGGAAAGGTGGAACGCATTCTCGGAATGCATTGGATGTCAAATACAGATGTTTTTGTTTACATCTTAAAACTAAACAAAGTGCCGCTGGACATATTAGAGTTAAAAAGAATTACGACAAAAAGGGAAGTGTTAAGTTTGAACATGTCTTTTTTTGATCCTTTCGGTTTTCTAGCTAATTTCACGGTTTCGGCGAAGTTTTTAATGCAGGCTCTGTGGAAAGCCAGCATACAGTGGGACGACACATTGCCGGAGCAAATATATCGTCGATGAAAGATGTGGATTCAGGAGCTGCCAAAAGTTGAAGAGCTTAGAGTGCCTAGGTGCTATTCACCAAGATTTCAAAATCAAAATGCACCAAGGTGCCACAAAATTAAAGTAAATAGGTGTTACTATTGGAGTGATAGTCACACGGTGATCAAATGGATTCATTTCGATCACCGTGTTTACAAGCAGTATGTGGCAAATAGAGTTGCAGAGATACTAGAAGCCAGTGATATCGACGAATGGCGTTGGTGTCCAGGCAAGCTAAATCCTGCTGACGAAGCGACCAGAGCGAGGTTCCCGCCGTGAAGTAAATGGCAGATGGATAAATGGACCAGGTTTCCTTTATCAGGCTGAAAGCGAGTGGCCAGACGAGACCAGTATAAGCACCAGAGTCGATGCCAGCGACAGCGAGCTTCGAGCAAAACATATCGTTTTGTTGGCGCAACAGGTATGTTTTAAAGTACCAAATATTAATCGTGTATCGAATTATTGCAGACTGAAGCGAACGATAGCGTGGTTGCTGCGATACTTACAAAACTTAAGATGGAAAATTCAACATTTAGAGCTGTGTACCGGCGAGCTTTCTGCTGAAGAAGAAGCGCGCGCTGAAATATATTTGCTGAAATGGGTGCAGATAGAGATGCGTTCTGATGAGTTCTCCAAATTAGAGGTAGAGCAACATATTGAAAAAGACAGTGAGCTGAAAACATTGAACCCGTGTATTGGTCCGGATGGCTTGCTCAGAGTTAATGGACGAATCGAAAGAGCAAGCTGCATATCAATAGAGGCCAGGCAGCCTATTATTCTCCCTAAGGATTACTATGTGACTCGTCTGCTGATTGAGTACCACCACAGGAAGTGCTATCATATTAACGTATCAACAGTGATGAGTGAAATACGCCAACGTTTCTGGGTTCCGTCACTAAGGTGCACAGTTAACAGTGCTCAGACTCACTGTTTGTTTTGTAAACTTCGGAAGGCAAAACCGAACCAGCAAATAATGGGTACTCTTCCGGCCGATCGAGTTACGAAACAGGGTTGGATTTCTTCGGTCCTATCAACGTCACGATTCGACGTCAAAGAGAAAAAACATGGGTGGCATTATTTACCTGCTTGACCGTGCGTGCTGTCCATTTAGAAATTGCTGCCGACCTATCAAGCCATGCCTGTATTGTCTGCATTCACAATTTTATAAACAGACGAGGTGTGCCAGTGCAGATACGAAGTGACAATGGGACCAACTTCGTTGGGATTGCTGAAAAGCTTCAAAGTGTTAGAGATTTCTTGGACCATGATGTCATCAAAGCAGGCCTATCATCACTAGGAATAAAATGGATTTTTAACACGCCCGCAAATCCATATGAAGGAGGAGCTTGGGAGAGACTCGTTCAATCGGTGAAGAAAGTTCTCTATATAATGCTGAAGGTTCTCTATATAATTGATAGAAGCAGAAAACATGGTCAATGCCAGACCCCTGACGCACATACCAGTGACCCCAGAAGAGCCTGATCCATTGACTCCTAATCATTTTCTTTTGTGCTAATTCGACGCAGACCCCAGCAGATTATGAGCCAAGACTTATGTGCCTTCGAAAAGTACTTATCCGAGCTAACTAGGAGATCTAAATGGTTTATACCATCTAAGCCGGTTGCTGCTGGCTGCCTAGTTCTCATCTGTGATGAAAATGCAATCCCAATGGAAGCGTGGTCGATTCGTAAAGGTTTACTGTGGAAAAGACGGCGTCACTAGATCCGCTGATGTCCATACTAATAGCGTAGTTCTAAAGAGACCTATATCAAAATTAGCCATACTAGATGTTTTGTCGTCAAGAAGTTGTGGTGAATCCTCTCCATCCGGGTCAGCTCACGGGGGTGGGGATGTCGATGATCGAGGTGGCAACGCTGTTTGCTGAATTGGAAGAAGGTCGGAAGGAAACCGCAAGAAAAATCAATCGACAACATTTTATAACAACAAATAACTCAAGCCGAAGAAGCAGTGGATGCCTCAATACAGATGCCTCATACAGATGCATCAATACAGATGCCCCAGTACAGATGCCTCAAAAAGATATTTGCCGTTTTGCTGTTGTATACCACATCATATGCGTCAATAGTATTCAACATTTTTTATATGCTCAAACTTTTAATGTTATTTTTCTATCTGTATTATTGTTATAACATCTTATCTTGTTTTGTATTAGTTTATGAACCGCTCATTTTTAATGTTATAAATAGGGCTTGAATTTAAATTATAAAGTCTTTGAATTTAGCCAGAGTGAAATAAGAAGTAAGATCTTTTAAAACTTTAAATTCTATTTCATTATAATTATAATAATAATATATAATTGTATTTTTGAATTTATTTTCATATATTTATTTTATTTATTTATTTTCAGAGACGCCATTTGAATTAACACGCCATTTGAATTAATATTAAATTAATCTGTTTTTATTAGCTCTTCAAAAAAGCCCACAGTGATCGTCTTAGAAAACCTGCTATATTTTCCTTATTATATTACCGATTTAGATAGTTGAGATATTACTTTAAAAAGATCATAATAAGCTTTTATAACAGTGGTTAATTAATCGAATCCGTTGAGTATTTAACATTTTATAGCTATATGAATGTAAAAGGAAAATTTTTGTTTATATTCAACTATTATTTTCTCAAAAACTACTGTTATTATTATGACTTATGGAAAGCTTACAAATTTATCTTTCATTTGGTATATAATATTAATAATTTGTTTTATTTATTTATTTATTTATTTGGCCAAGCAAGGTGCTACGCGCAAAATCTCTCGCTTGTCGAAATCGAGTTTGGCCGACTCAGTGGATGAGGCCGTGGGTATTTTTTTTTGTTGTTGATAATTTTGGGCGCCACGCGATTCACCCAATTCCGACCGGCTCCAATTATTGCGATCCTTGAGAACCATTCAATAAAACAATTCCAAATTTAAGTTCAAATACAAAATCTTAAATTTATTTAATAAATAATCAATTAACCCTTAACCCTAAATATAACACTCCTGTCGCAAACAATCGATTGTTTACCCTAGGCTCACAATTTTCATTACCATATAAAAATCCAAAATAATTTCTTAATGTAAAATAATGGGAATTTAATCATACGTTACACAAGAAAAAAATGGCGTTAATCAAATATTTAATAATACTCTGAGTTTTACTCTCAGTATAGGGTAAATTTCATAAAAATCAAAATAAGTTATACCATATATAATATTTAGGAAAAAAAATAAAAAAAGGTTAATGGCTAATAGTTGGAATCTTTAGTTCCA
Source organism: Dichetophora obliterata (assembly GCA_963920525.1). Classification (NCBI taxonomy): domain Eukaryota; kingdom Metazoa; phylum Arthropoda; class Insecta; order Diptera; family Sciomyzidae; genus Dichetophora; species Dichetophora obliterata. The sequence continues at coordinate 109,518,056 of OY986436.1, read as the reverse complement.
CAAAAAAAAAATTGTGAAATATTTTAAAATTGAAATTAAAAATTTGACGCGTATAAAATTCATTGATGTTAACTATATTCTTCTTTCCGTGTAACAAAAGGTTAAATAATGAAGTAACTTAATTTTGGATTTAGATTTAGCTTAATAAAATTTCCATTTCCAACTCTAGCGAGAGCATTAAATTATCTGCGACTGCAGATTGCAAAAATCAATATTACATTACAAAAATAACACCGCAATTAATAAAAATATCAAGAAATGCACTATTTGGCTTCTTTGACTCAAGAAAAAAGTAGAACCGCGATTTTTCTTTTCAAAAAAAAAAATTAATTAAATTAAAAATTCCACGACCAGGATTTGAACCCGAGACTTCCGCGTAATATGCAAGTGACTGAACCTCTGGTCCACCGTGACCCTTGTTGCTCGATGGTATAAGGCTGCTTGAAAGCGAGCGGAGGTCGGCATTTAATTAACGATATTAAGCCACGCCGTGATACGGAATTATATAAAAATCCACTTAATGGGAAAACCTCAGGACGTAGTAATCGTATCTATAAAGAAAATATACGTGTTAGCCACTTTTCGATCTATGTCCTGGGGCTTTCTTTTAGTTTTCCTACCGTGCACTTGGATTCTCTCATAAGCCTACAATGGCTATGATTTCCAATACCTTATCTCCTCGATGCAGGTGACTTAATTCCCTTATTTGCTTCAATAATTCTAAAATAAATTTCTGTTTTTAATTTGCCATAATTTATATCTAAATTCTTTAAATCACCTTTTCTTCTAAACAAACAACAACTTCTGGAACCCTTCAAAAAAACTTATTCAGTAAGAACACACTCAGGTCACCTTGCAGAAATAGTCACACTGTCACCATATCACAAAACTCGATTTCTTACTGCTCTATTTAACCGCCAACTGATCTTGATCTTCAATATTGGTATTGCCTGAGCTTCTCGTTAGGCTAGCTATTAACTGAATAAATAGCCCAAACATGATTCTATGTACCCTTATAAATATTCCAATCTATTTACTCACTTATATATTTTATTTTTCCCTTATAATTAGTATTTCCTTACTACATTATTAGCTTCAATTACCCAAGAAACCCAAAAGAAAAAAATATGACTTGGCCTATAGCCGGTCTCGAACCCGGCACCTTCCGCTTGCCAGGCCAACACACTACCATTGTGCCACCGCTCTATATGAGCAGATTCTGCCTGCTGCATTTTTCACCGCCAACTCCCACGCATGCGACCACTGACTGTGATCTATTTATAGATCAATATGAACACAGATAAACTGGCGGTAGTGATGAAAACTTTTCCAAACGAGTACCCGAAAAACGTCTGAATACTCTTTTATTTCTTTCATTTCGAATTGTTATTTTTATTATTATCATTATCATTATTATTATTATTATTATTATTATTATTATTATTATTATTATTATTATTATTATTATTATTATTATTATTATTATTATTATTATTATTATTATTATTATTATTATTATTATTATTATTATTATTATTATTATTATTATTATTATTATCATTATTATTATTATTATTATTATTATTATTATTATTATTATTATTATTATTATTATTATTATTATTATTATTATTATTATTATTATTATTATTATTATTATTATTATTATTATTATTATTATTATTATTATTATTATTATTATTATTATTATTATTATTATTATTATTATTATTATTATTATTATTATTATTATTATTATTATTATTATTATTATTATTATTATTATTATTATTATTATTATTATTATTATTATTATTATTATTATTATTATTATTATTATTATTATTATTATTATTATTATTATTATTATTATTATTATTATTATTATTATTATTATTATTATTATTATTATTATTATTATTATTATTATTATTATTATTATTATTATTATTATTATTATTATTATTATTATTATTATTATTATTATTATTATTATTATTATTATTATTATTATTATTATTATTATTATTATTATTATTATTATTATTATTATTATTATTATTATTATTATTATTATTATTATTATTATTATTATTATTATTATTATTATTATTATTATTATTATTATTATTATTATTATTATTATTATTATTATTATTATTATTATTATTATTATTATTATTATTATTATTATTATTATTATTATTATTATTATTATTATTATTATTATTATTATTATTATTATTATTATTATTATTATTATTATTATTATTATTATTATTATTATTATTATTATTATTATTATTATTATTATTATTATTATTATCATTATTATTATTATTATTATTATTATTATTATTATTATTATTATTATTATTATTATTATTATTATTATTATTATTATTATTATTATTATTATTATTATTATTATTATTATTATTATTATTATTATTATTATTATTATTATTATTATTATTATTATTATTATTATTATTATTATTATTATTATTATTATTATTATTATTATTATTATTATTATTATTATTATTATTATTATTATTATTATTATTATTATTATTATTATTATTATTATTATTATTATTATTATTATTATTATTATTATTATTATTATTATTATTATTATTATTATTATTATTATTATTATTATTATTATTATTATTATTATTAGTATTATTATTAGTATTATTATTAGTATTATTATTATTATTATTATTATTATTATTAGTATTATTATTATTATTATTATTATTATTATTATTATTATTATTATTATTATTATTATTATTATTATTATTATTATTATTATTATTATTATTATTATTATTATTATTATTATTATTATTATTATTATTATTATTATTATTATTATTATTATTATTATTATTATTATTATTATTATTATTATTATTATTATTATTATTATTATTATTATTATTATTATTATTATTATTATTATTATTATTATTATTATTATTATTATTATTATTATTATTATTATTATTATTATTATTATTATTATTATTATTATTATTATTATTATTATTATTATTATTATTATTATTATTATTATTATTATTATTATTATTATCATTATTATTATTATTATTATTATTATTATTATTATCATTATTATTATTATTATTATTATTATTATTATTATTATTATTATTATTATCATTATTATTATTATTATTATTATTATTATTATTATTATTATTATTATTATTATTATTATTATTATTATTATTATTATTATTATTATTATTATTATTATTATTATTATTATTATTATTATTATTATTATTATTATTATTATTATTATTATTATTATTATTATTATTATTATTATTATTATTATTATTATTATTATTATTATTATTATTATTATTATTATTATTATTATTATTATTATTATTATTATTATTATTATTATTATTATTATTATTATTATTATTATTATTATTATTATTATTATTATTATTATTATTATTATTATTATTATTATTATTATTATTATTATTATTATTATTATTATTATTATTATTATTATTATTATTATTATTATTATTATTATTATTATATTATTATTATTATTATTATTATTATTATTATTATTATTATTATTATTATTATTATTATTATTATTATTATTATTATTATTATTATTATTATTATTATTATTATTATTATTATTATTATTATTATTATTATTATTATTATTATTATTATTATTATTATTATTATTATTATTATTATTATTATTATTATTATTATTATTATTATTATTATTATTATTATTATTATTATTATTATTATTATTATTATTATTATTATTATTATTATTATTATTATTATTATTATTATTATTATTATTATTATTATTATTATTATTATTATTATTATTATTATTATTATTATTATTATTATTATTATTATTATTATTATTATTATTATTATTATTATTATTATTATTATTATTATTATTATTATTATTATTATTATTATTATTATTATTATTATTATTATTATTATTATTATTATTATTATTATTATTATTATTATTATTATTATTATTATTATTATTATTATTATTATTATTATTATTATTATATTATTATTATTATTATTATTATTATTATTATTATTATTATTATTATTATTATTATTATTATTATTATTATTATTATTATTATTATTATTATTATTATTATTATTATTATTATTATTATTATTATTATTATTATTATTATTATTATTATTATTATTATTATTATTATTATTATTATTATTATTATTATTATTATTATTATTATTATTATTATTATTATTATTATTATTATTATTATTATTATTATTATTATTATTATTATTATTATTATTATTATTATTATTATTATTATTATTATTATTATTATTATTATTATTATTATTATTATTATTATTATTATTATTATTATTATTATTATTATTATTATTATTATTATTATTATTATTATTATTATTATTATTATTATTATTATTATTATTATTATTATTATTATTATTATTATTATTATTATTATTATTATTATTATTATTATTATTATTATTATTATTATTATTATTATTATTATTATTATTATTATTATTATTATTATTATTATTATTATTATTATTATTATTATTATTATTATTATTATTATTATTATATTATTATTATTATTATTATTATTATTATTATTATTATTATTATTATTATTATTATTATTATTATTATTATTATTATTATTATTATTATTATTATTATTATTATTATTATTATTATTATTATTATTATTATTATTATTATTATTATTATTATTATTATTATTATTATTATTATTATTATTATTATTATTATTATTATTATTATTATTATTATTATTATTATTATTATTATTATTATTATTATTATTATTATTATTATTATTATTATTATTATTATTATTATTATTATTATTATTATTATTATTATTATTATTATTATTATTATTATTATTATTATTATTATTATTATTATTATTATTATTATTATTATTATTATTATTATTATTATTATTATTATTATTATTATTATTATTATTATTATTATTATTATTATTATTATTATTATTATTATTATTATATTATTATTATTATTATTATTATTATTATTATTATTATTATTATTATTATTATTATTATTATTATTATTATTATTATTATTATTATTATTATTATTATTATTATTATTATTATTATTATTATTATTATTATTATTATTATTATTATTATTATTATTATTATTATTATTATTATTATTATTATTATTATTATTATTATTATTATTATTATTATTATTATTATTATTATTATTATTATTATTATTATTATTATTATTATTATTATTATTATTATTATTATTATTATTATATTATTATTATTATTATTATTATTATTATTATTATTATTATTATTATTATTATTATTATTATTATTATTATTATTATTATTATTATTATTATTATTATTATTATTATTATTATTATTATTATTATTATTATTATTATTATTATTATTATTATTATTATTATTATTATTATTATTATTATTATTATTATTATTATTATTATTATTATTATTATTATTATTATTATTATTATTATTATTATTATTATTATTATTATTATTATTATTATTATTATTATTATTATTATTATTATTATTATTATTATTATTATTATTATTATTATTATTATTATTATTATTATTATTATTATTATTATTATTATTATTATTATTATTATTATTATTATTATTATTATTATTATTATTATTATTATTATTATTATTATTATTATTATTATTATTATTATTATTATTATTATTATTATTATTATTATTATTATTATTATTATTATTATTATTATTATTATTATTATTATTATTATTATTATTATTATTATTATTATTATTATTATTATTATTATTATTATTATTATTATTATTATTATTATTATTATTATTATTATTATTATTATTATTATTATTATTATTATTATTATTATTATTATTATTATTATTATTATTATTATTATATTATTATTATTATTATTATTATTATTATTATTATTATTATTATTATTATTATTATTATTATTATTATTATTATTATTATTATTATTATTATTATTATTATTATTATTATTATTATTATTATTATTATTATTATTATTATTATTATTATTATTATTATTATTATTATTATTATTATTATTATTATTATTATTATTATTATTATTATTATTATTATTATTATTATTATTATTATTATTATTATTATTATTATTATTATTATTATTATTATTATTATTATTATTATTATTATTATATTATTATTATTATTATTATTATTATTATTATTATTATTATTATTATTATTATTATTATTATTATTATTATTATTATTATTATTATTATTATTATTATTATTATTATTATTATTATTATTATTATTATTATTATTATTATTATTATTATTATTATTATTATTATTATTATTATTATTATTATTATTATTATTATTATTATTATTATTATTATTATTATTATTATTATTATTATTATTATTATTATTATTATTATTATTATTATTATTATTATTATTATTATTATTATTATTATTATTATTATTATTATTATTATTATTATTATTATTATTATTATTATTATTATTATTATTATTATTATTATTATTATTATTATTATTATTATTATTATTTTATTATTATTATTATTATTATTATTATTATTATTATTATTATTATTATTATTATTATTATTATTATTATTATTATTATTATTATTATTATTATTATTATTATTATTATTATTATTATTATTATTATTATTATTATTATTATTATTATTATTATTATTATTATTATTATTATTATTATTATTATTATTATTATTATTATTATTATTATTATTATTATTATTATTATTATTATTATTATTATTATTATTATTATATTATTATTATTATTATTATTATTATTATTATTATTATTATTATTATTATTATTATTATTATTATTATTATTATTATTATTATTATTATTATTATTATTATTATTATTATTATTATTATTATTATTATTATTATTATTATTATTATTATTATTATTATTATTATTATTATTATTATTATTATTATTATTATTATTATTATTATTATTATTATTATTATTATTATTATTATTATTATTATTATTATTATTATTATTATTATTATTATTATTATTATTATTATTATTATTATTATTATTATTATTATTATTATTATTATTATTATTATTATTATTATTATTATTATTATTATTATTATTATTATTATTATTATTATTATTATTATTATTATTATTATTATTATTATTATTATTATTATTATTATTATTATTATTATTATTATTATTATTATTATTATTATTATTATTATTATTATTATTATTATTATTATTATTATTATTATTATTATTATTATTATTATTATTATTATTATTATTATTATTATTATTATTATTATTATTATTATTATTATTATTATTATTATTATTATATTATTATTATTATTATTATTATTATTATTATTATTATTATTATTATTATTATTATTATTATTATTATTATTATTATTATTATTATTATTATTATTATTATTATTATTATTATTATTATTATTATTATTATTATTATTATTATTATTATTATTATTATTATTATTATTATTATTATTATTATTATTATTATTATTATTATTATTATTATTATTATTATTATTATTATTATTATTATTATTATTATTATTATTATTATTATTATTATTATTATTATTATTATTATTATTATTATTATTATTATTATTATTATTATTATTATTATTATTATTATTATTATTATTATTATTATTATTATTATTATTATTATTATTATTATTATTATTATTATTATTATTATTATTATTATTATTATTATTATTATTATTATTATTATTATTATTATTATTATTATTATTATTATTATTATTTATTATTATTATTATTATTATTATTATTATTATTATTATTATTATTATTATTATTATTATTATTATTATTATTATTATTATTATTATTATTATTATTATTATTATTATTATTATTATTATTATTATTATTATTATTATTATTATTATTATTATTATTATTATTATTATTATTATTATTATTATTATTATTATTATTATTATTATTATTATTATTATTATTATTATTATTATTATTATTATTATTATTATTATTATTATTATTATTATTATTATTATTATTATTATTATTATTATTATTATTATTATTATTATTATTATTATTATTATTATTATTATTATTATTATTATTATTATTATTATTATTATTATTATTATTATTATTATTATTATTATTATTATTATTATTATTATTATTATTATTATTATTATTATTATTATTATTATTATTATTATTATTATTATTATTATTATTATTATTATTATTATTATTATTATTATTATTATTATTATTATTATTATTATTATTATTATTATTATTATTATTATTATTATTATTATTATTATTATTATTATTATTATTATTATTATTATTATTATTATTATTATTATTATTATTATTATTATTATTATTATTATTATTATTATTATTATTATTATTATTATTATTATTATTATTATTATTATTATTATTATTATTATTATTATTATTATTATTATTATTATTATTATTATTATTATTATTAATATTATTATTAT